>JAYJMB010015490.1:0-14869 GCA_036873735.1 Pouteria campechiana
ATGTAGAGGACATGTGGCAAGCCTAGAGGGAGACACATGGGGGTTTGTTATGTACATGATGTGTATTTATAGCCCTTAGGCCTTCTCACTTCACAATGAGCAATCTCCTGGGGAGTACTTGTGGTGAGCTAGAGCTGGGTTGGATATTGTACGATTAGGCATTTTCCTTAGTGAAGGTTTGGAAGTTTTTCCTATAAGTTGCATTGCTTATTCCCTCTCTTGTAGTGGTTCGGGACCCCTTGGCACCTAGTCCACTCTCCAAGGTTTCCCCAACATTAGGTTCCACTAAACTATGTAGAATCACACCTCTCTTGGTTTCCTGAGCTAACCAAGAACTCTTACAAACTGGTTTTCCATGAGCTAACCAAAAACTCATACACACTAGTTTTCCTTGAGCTCACTAGCAACTTTATAAATGTTGGTTTTCCCTTGAGTTCATCAACAAACTCATACACAACCTGATTTCTTACGAGCTTACTAGGAACTTAATCTAACACTTATAAAGTGTATAAGGAAATGCTTCTAACTTAGGCTAAGATGTACACACAGCTAAAGCTCAGCTATAAAAAATAAAACAGAAAGCACATTATAGTGATTCGAACTCCCTTAAGATGGAAATGATGTGGCTTTGAAGTACCTTGATCTTGGCAGCACCTTAGAGTGAATACACTTGGGAAACTTGAATGGGTTTGTTTTGTTTGATTCATGTTTGGCTTATGGAACCCTCAAGCTTCAAGTTTCTCTTTAATGTGTTGAGGTCCTTTACTTCTTCAATCATGGTGATCTTTTGATTCCATGATTCTGGAAGTGCTATTAAAATCTTCATAAACCTATTCAGAATTTAAAATTTCTCTCTCTAGACCTTTAAGAGTATTAGTAATTTTTGAAAAATGAGCATACATCTAAGAAATGTTCTCTCCTTCTTTCTACCTAAAGTTCTCTAGTTCTTCTATAAGGATGTTCCTTCTATTTTTCTTACTTGAAAGGAACCTTCATATATAGACACTAACTTATCCCATATGTCTTTAGCTGTGGTACATGATGAGACTCTATCAAATTCAGTTACCGATAGGGCACAAAAAAAAAAGAGTTCATCACTTATGCATTATTTTGGACATTGGTGGTGTTATCCTTGGTCCAAGCTCTAATGTCCACAATTAGGTATGTTACTCCCACCTCTATGGCCTTCAAAGACTCCATGTTGCAAGCAATTAAGTTTAAAATTTAAACCATCAAATAGGGGCGGCCAAGTGGAAGATTGCCCCTTAGTGAACATGTATGGGGATGTTGATAGATTTGCCATATAGTTCTCTATAAATAGGTATGTAGCCTACTCTGATATCACTTATTGGTCCCTTTGGTTAGGCAAAACCCAAAAGGGGTATTGCAAAATTTTCTAATGCAAGTGCACATATCGTCAACAAGTAATAAAGTGAAATAGATCGTTCACAGGAGACTATAGCTACCAACTACCAAATAATTCTAACTCTAAATTTTGTTTGAATAACCAAATAATGGTAATAAGAGAGAAAAGAAAAAAATCTAAACTAATGAAAATTAACAAGAACACAGAATTTGAACAATTAGAAAATTAATGGTTAAGACATCTAGGGGTTCCAAGTTTACCGATTAATCCAATTTAATTTCACCCAATTTAATCAATCATTATTTATTCCTATATTGATAATGAATCTCTCTTTTTTAATTGTTAATCTTTCTCAAGCAATAACAATCTATCTTAGTTAGTAAATTTTCTACATCTCTATGAAAATTCTAAACTAACCAAGATGCATTAAGAGCAAAAAATTTATGGTGTTACACAAGCCTCATGGATATCTCTATCTCATAACAATCTTATAGTATTTAATCATAATCTAATTCAATTATCACTTCTAAGCCTCAAATTCAATCACAAATTATAAGAAAGGGTCGACACACTTTTTCAAGTATTAAACTTAGATTAAACACTTAACATAGATAATGAATAAATGTGGAATTGAATTACACTAAATAAAACTAAATATTCATAGTTTGACTACATGGTTACCCTAGAACAAAGTGTTTAGCTCATAAGGTAGTTAGGTTTTCTCTAAGTTGCACTCTTTTCCTTTCATAGCAGTCCCTCTTTCAAGTCTCGCTCCATCTCTTGCCAAAAAATTCATCTAAAATATTCTAAATGTCCTTAAATAACCCAAAAAGTAGGGTTTTAGTATACTCCTCCATGAATAGCAATACCTCTTACATATAGAAATTCTCTTTTAAGAATAAATCAAATTTTTGATGAAAAGATAGCTTCCCAAAAGCTGCAATGCATAAAAAATGAGATTTCTAAAAAAAATTAAGCTTTTGCACATCCTGGGTACTGTAGGACACAACCTCTATCTATGATCCTCTTTGAAATAAAAATGTGGGCTCCAAACCACTATGAACTGCATTTCCAACCTCTAAAATAGCCTTCAAATTTAGAATTCTATTGCAAATTTTTCTTCTTTACGTCACTTCAGAACATTTGAAGCTCGTGAATGCCAACTAAAATGCCTTTCAGAACTTGTATACATCTTTGAAAGTTTGGAAGCTTTACCTTAGAACCTCTAAAGCCTCTCAGGTATAGTTGCAATATTTTCAGAATGTCTGAACATGATTCTGAAAGTCGCAGCTCCAAGAATCTATCCGCTATTTGCAATCTCTGAAAATACCTCTGAAACTTGATCATGTACATGAAAATGCCTCTGAGTTTGCCTAGCTTCTATCGTTCCTTTAAAACCACGCACATAGCATGATTGTGAATGTAGCTTCTAAAAAATGCTACGCCAACCTCTAAAATTGCCACTGAATTCTAGAATTTGATTGCAAAAATTCTTTTGTAAGCTTCTTTCAAATTTTCTGAAACTTCACTTTAAAACCTCTGAAGCTTTTGATTGCCTTTAAAACTTCTACACTTGCATTTGTGTTTAGTTTCTTCTACAAGCTAACTTTATAGCTTTTGAAACTTCTCTTCAGATGAATTCAGTATCTTGCTTAAAAAGATTTGAACTATACTTCTACACATCTGAAGCCTGTAGCGCTAATTGAAGCTCCTTCAAAGCATCTGAAATTATTATTCAAAGGCTCTAAAACATCGGAATTGCTTTCATAGTTGTGCCTCTAAATATCTTTAAAACTTCTAAATTGTCTTTAGAGTATGCCTTTCAGTGCCTTCAGACCCTTTGAAGTTATTTTTAGAGGCTCTAAAACTCCAAAATAATCTCAGTATTTGGCCATAACTTCCTCATCTAATATCAAAATTATGTGATTTTGGTGCGTTGAATAGATAATTTGAAGGGATACAACTTTCATGTTAAACATTTTCTCTGAATCAACCTCCATTGGTGCCAGAAATTGCCTCAAGGTGACATTATTATGACAATCAACTCTTTTTTGACTATTGTTATACCTAAAACAAAAACTAACTCCATTCAATGCAATATTTAATCAAATATGAATATAAACTAATAAAATCATGTCAATTAAATATCCAAAACATGTAAATTTAAATATTAAAATATGATAAATTATGACTTATCATGGGAAGGAGTGAATTGAGTTTATAAAAATTATAGAGAAAACCTTTTAAGGATTAAACCCTCCTTGTAGTTCAATCAAGAGAGTAATGCAAGTAGAAAAGACAATGATATAGTAGACAAGAGCTTTTATAGTAGTTCGAGATACTTTCTCTGCACCACTCTTTCAATCACTCTCCTTAGTGACTTGGTTTCCATTATACCAGCAAAAATTTATAACTTAGTCAACTCCACTCTTCTTTATTCTAGCTCAAGAGGGCATATAAACAACTAGTGCCTATGCACTCTTTTTTATTTCAGCTCAAGGGGGTGTGAATACAATGTAGCAAAATGATTGTGAGATATACTCCAACAATCAGTTTTGCTCTTTTTGAGTTTGACCTTCTTTATCAACTCAAGGTAATAACACAAATAAAAGAGACATGAAAAGTTTTACACTTTAAGAAGTACCTCAAATAAAGCACAAGGGAAGTCTTTGAAGATGCCTTAAACTTGCTTTGAATGCAGAGAGTGTGCTTCCCAAAAATTTGTTATGAGCATTTAATGAAGAATCTTGAAGTCAAGTACTTGAAGGCTTTGAATACTGTGTTGCTTGTGAGTAAATGAAGATTAGAGCTCTCTTAATGCTTGCTACAAAATTTTGGAACATTCCAAAATAATTCCTTTTATAATTGCATTCGAAATGGAGCCATTGAAGGGTGGTTGAGTGCATTAATGTGAGGGAACATTGAATTTTCAGACCATTGGAGTTGGCAGGTGGTATCAGCAGAAGGCTGCAATATCTATTGCATCCAGATGATATGGCCGGAACCCTGACTTCTTCCAAAAAAAACCCCTTGTTGCTATCCAGTCACAAGCAATACCATAAGCAGCTACTATATTGGCTATGCTCTAGGCAATACGCGCAAGCAGCATGGGCTTTGCCTGGCGAAACTTCTTTAAGTGTGGTAGGTGGTATGGGATGACACCTCTAGTTTTGGCTGTGGAGTTGTAGGCACTAACCGTAGGCAGCTGCTTTATTGACTAAGGTTGTTCAGGGACTGCATTTCTTGCTGAGACACCACAGGCAATATTCGCGAGCAGCTACAATGCTGTTGTGATGCAGACGATGGATGTAGGCAGCAGCGCTTTCAGCTTTAGTCCTACAACACTTGTCTTTTTTATATTTTCATTATTTTTTATATTAATTCTTATATGAGTTTGTTGATCATCAAAATATAGACTTATATAATTGATTTGCAAGTTGGAACATTTACAGCTTTTAGCTACTACTTCTGTTGTTCCAACAAGGCATGAAGTTCTTGGACAATTACAGCCATCTACCCCTATCGCTTGCTATCATAGTAGAAACAAAGGCACTTCTGACCTATTGCTTGTCACATGGATGAATAATCACCTAACAAATACATGTTGCCTACTGATATTGCCTAATGGCATAGTCAATATCGTAGCAGCTTGCGATTCGCCTGCCAATGGACAATAACATGAGTTTTGGAGAAACCTTGAGGATCGATCATAGCCGAAATCACAACCATCGAGCCATATTGCTTGCGGACTGTAGCCAATTACTACAGCTGCCCGCCATATTGCTTGCGGACCATAGTCGATTACTATAGCTGCCTTCGATGTGCCTACCGATTATAATGGTCAGAAAATTAGAATGTTAAAGTGCATCAAATGTACCCCAACCACTTGCAATGGTCAAGTTCTCAAAAAATCTATAAAAGGAGTTAAGTTGGGATGTTGAAGATGATGATTGAAGAGGTTGCAAGTATTCATTGAGCATTAACCTTCATATCTATTTGCAACTCAAAGCCAAAGCACTCAATCTTCACCAACTCTCATTCAAGGCTTTCACCAATAGCACAAAGAGAAAATTCTCTTCATTGAAGTGAACTTTCAATGATAAAAAAGGCTTCCCTTACGCTCTTAAAGAAACACAATCACAAAGTGTAACTTCTTTCTTTATCATTTATATTTGTGTATTCTTTGAATTGGTTTGGAAGACCAATCTTAAGAAGAATAAGGGCGATTGTTGAAGTGTGTCTCACAATGAACTTGTTAGTTTATATTATGCCCTCTTGAGCTGAAATCAAGAAGAGTGCAGTGCACTAATTATGCCCCTTAGAGCTGGAATCTAGAAGAATGCACAAGACATTTGATTATATTAGTTGTTAAACTAGTTGAACTCAAGACAAAAAGATGTGTGTTTGGAAGAGTAGAGTAGAGAGGTTATCCCAAACTACCATATATCGTGCCTGCTATCTGTGATTGATTTATTTATTTACTTTTCATTTTTCATTTTATAGTATCTAAAAAATTATTTGAAACTAGGGAATTTAATTAACTGAGGTTTAAGTAAAACATTTGTAAACCCAATTCACCGTTCCACTCTAAGGTTAAGCCTTGCCAAAGGGACCAACGTAGATGACTCTGTTAGAATGAATAATTAACCCTTGCATATAAAATATAAATATAATTCTAATAATAATTATAATCACAATTAGTAGAATAACAATAAAGTATTAACATTAACTTACCAAAAAGTAGAAAATTAAAATTTTAGAGTATTAATATTTGTAACACCGCAACTTTAGCCAATATAAAGTATTGTTCACTTTGGTCCGCTAGAATATGGTGACACATAGAACCTGCATGCACAAATTTGTCCTTTCAAGCAAACGCTCTAGCTCAAAAGGTGCCTCATAATGACTTAGGCGTATTATCAAATATATCCCATAATTTTTTTCACCATATATCTGATGTGAGTCTACCATATATGCTCACATGACAACAGTCAAAAAGTAGTTCTAATACTATTTGATTCTAAAAATATCAATAGCAAGTTTATTTAATTTTTAAGCATTTTCTTTATCTTTACAAGAACGAATTAAAAAAAAAAAGATGAATCAAACAGCATTATCAGTTTATAATACACAAACGGATACAACCAGATGTATTGATATAAATAGAGAATATGGCTAACTAAAATTGGATAAGTTTTAGTTTTAATTATTGAATGGAAAGCTAAATCTTTGGAAGACAATATAGTGCTGGAGAAATGTCTGAAAGGAATGAGTTGTAAATATTCTTTCATAAGAGATGGATTTTTCGGGTATTCAGTTTCATTTTACAAGCAGATTTCTGGCATTCACTAGAAGCATATTAATAGGCCATGACTAGTTAGGAAGCTCCATGCAGTCGGCTTTACCCTAGATTTTCTTGTGTGTAGAAGAAGGGTGATGAAGTTTTTTTATTTTTTTTTAATTTTTCATTTTACGAAATAGCAACTATTTGGAGATATAAGATGTTTGTGGGATTGTTGGTCGTTAGACATTATAGCTTCTACTTGCTCGTCTTCTCTCGTTTACTCGTAAAACTGAAACTTGTGCAGTCAGATGGCTCATACTAAAGCCACAGATCTGATAGCATTTGTGAAGAGTACACGATGCCAATGGGCACCATGCAATCGATTTCTTTGAAAAGATGGGCAGCTCGCTGGCCTCAGGTTTGAAGTGCTTCTTGTACGCCATGGCCATCTCAGATCGCGTGTGGCCGCTCATGAACGGGATGAATATTGAGTAGTAGTTTTATCGGACCGGCCAGCCCAACCACTTGAACCGCGAACTGGTCCGATCTGTTCCAATTCGGTTTAATAATAGACTTTTTTAATTTTAATATGATTAATAGAATAAAGGATAAATTGAAGTAATATAGTAATATAACAAAAAATCTATATATTTAAATTAATGTCTATACTTTAAATTTTTCAAAATCATATTATATATATATTTTAATTTTTTCCAAAAAAAGTTCGTCTGATTGAACCTGTCGGACCATGAACCTGACCGGTTCAATCAGGATGCGCTTGGAATCAAATAAGGTCCGGCTAATTTTTGGAACTTTCAGCTGATTTCGATGGTATAATGTTTAAAAATTTGAGTACTTTGGACTAACCTCACCTGTGTTCTTAATCAGGAAAATGATTTTTCTCGTATGCATTTAATATTCATAGAAATGAGTGACAAGGCGTGTTACTCCCAGGTCCCAGCCCAAATTTTCTGAAAGCAGCGACGACGCGTTAAAAAGCCATATGGCGACTCCCAATTGGCTGACGAGCGTCAGAAACCAAGACTCGGACACGGGAATGACTCTCTTTGTGGCAATATACGTGAAACTCGATCGATCCTCCTAAGGCATCCGCGAGAGAGCACGAAAAAGATCCCCACCCCGTTTCCTTTTCTACTCTCTTCCCATCGTAGATCAATGCGTGGCGCCAAAAGCATCTCCCATCCGCTTCTCTTCTCCGTCACAGTCCTCATCATCATCACTCTCTCTGTCGAATCCCGGCCCTTCGTTCTCCTCCTCAACAAAGACGATCTCAAAGACAATCCCCCCAACTCTGACGACTCTTCCGGCGACTCCTCTGACTGGGATGAGTTCGGCGATTCCCAGACCCAGTCTGAGGACGACCTCGACCCTGGCTCATGGCGCCCCATCCTCGATCCGGCCTCTTCGAATTCCTCCTCCTCCATCTCTGCCTCTGAGCTCGAAATCCACTATCTCGATAGCGTCCGTAAGATGATCACTGCTGCCTCTGCGGGCAATCCCGGTCTGATGGGGGAAGCTGTGTCGGAAATGGAGGCTGCCGCTGGCCGGGGCTTCCCTCACGCCCAGTCGGCGGTGGGGTTCCTCCACAGCATGGGCTGCTTGAGAGATCAGAGCGCTGCCAAGGCTTTCTTGTACCACCACTTTGCTGCGGAGGGCGGCAATATGCAGTCCAAGATGGCCCTGGCGTACACCTACTTTCGGCAAGAGGTAAGGAGTTTGTGGAGCCTAACCCTCTATTAGGGAGTTGGGGCTAGGCTGGGGCCACCCATCTGGTGGAATTTGGCGGTGGTGTGGATGGTTGCTGCCAGCGTGTCCTCCAGTAGGTTGTCCGCAAAAAAAGGACTAACTAATATTGGTTGGCTGGCATAGTTTAACAAGGATGTGTATGCTCTGCCTCACATGCCATTTCTAAAATTGTCAATTAGTGGATGAACGGCATTTATTATTATAAGGAATGCTGAATTTGATGAGTCCTCATCAATGAGCTCTCCATCGGCAAGTCCAAATCAGAAAATGATTATCCTATGAAATTTTAAAAGTACCAATTGGCAGTTCTCATGGAAGGGATGTGAAGCCTGCCAATCAAATAGATGGGATTATTTGGGGTGGGTTTTGTTTTCCTTTTTCTCTCTCCATTTTTTATTCGATGATTCATTTTAGGTGACCATGATGTGAATAACAGCCCATACAAAAAGAACAATTAAATTCTTACTGTGAATGAGGGTGGTAAAAAATGTATTCGTCTGGAATGTTTGTCTCTTTCCTTTAGATGATGATACCTTGGCCTATCTATCATCCATGTGGACCTAGCAATGATTACTGGAATTATGAGAATCTGCATAATGCCGGGCACACTGAAATTATGATGACTGGTTCTGTTTCATAATCTAAGTGTTCATTTCTGTTGTAGATGTATGAGAAGGCTGTTAAACTTTATGCCGAACTAGCTGAATCTGCAGTTGCAAGCTTCTTGATTTCCAAGGACCCACCAGTGATTGAACCTGTTAGGATCCATTCTGGAGCTGAGGAGAATAAAGAGGCATTGAGAAAATCACGCGGAGAAGAGGATGAGGACTTCCAGATCACTGAGTACCAAGCACAGAAAGGGAATGCTGCAGCTATGTACAAAATTGGCATATACTTTTATTTTGGCTTGAGAGGGGTGAGGCGTGACCACACAAAGGCCTTATCTTGGTTTCTGAAAGCTGTAGAGAAAGGTGAGCCAAGATCCATGGAGCTTCTCGGGGAAATGTATGCAAGGGGAGCTGGAGTAGAGAGGAACTACACAAAGGCACTTGAATGGCTTACACTTGCATCAAGACAGCAACATTTTTCTGCTTACAATGGGATGGGTTATTTGTATGTCAAAGGATTTGGAGTAGACAAGAAGAATTTCACCAAAGTAAGTTTTTTATGTTGAATCTTTATTATTCTCTCATTCGATTTCTTCAGTTCTTTGCTTGTAACAATGATTATTGGTTGGTTTTTGCCTAATTTTGAGTTGGGATAATGAGAAAGGAATAGGAGAGAAAAATGAATTTTGCAGGATGATATGTTCTCTCTCATAATACCTCTCTTACATGGTGTTCTATGCAAGATCTTTTATGGCATATGGGCATATGAGATAATGCAATATCAAAAGGCTAAAATGATTTGATCATTTAAATTCAGGATGTGGCTCAGAAACCATCTTTTCTCATTTAATTGTATCCTTTCTTTAGGCAATAATAAAGTTGATCTTGTTGCATAAGAGAGCATTTATTGCAAAGCTCTTTCGGGAGTGTTATTGTAATCTTTTGTGGATTGGATAAACAAGGAAGGTAAAAAGGAAACCTTTTCTTCTTATCATAGGAACTTTTTTGTATTTTTGTTTATATTACACCATTCTCTGAAATGAAAAAAAAAGAAGAAAAGATTCAAACAAGGGTTACAGCAACTGCAATATTTTAAGAACAAAAGGATACTTGCAAGTGGACTCATCCTGCATATGATAAGATTCCAAAATATAATCTTTTTCCACTATATACAATTACAATGAATTTGTTAGTATCTTGGTGAACCTATTTCCTTCGGAATTTGGATGGAATGGATCGGAATTTGTATAAGGACATTCCATCCCTTTTTTTTTTTTCATTTTCCATTTGCCTTTTGATTTTTAGGTCAGATCCTAGGGGATCCACATCAAGTATGCCTTATTCCATCATTTCTTTCAACTGTTTCTCTGTTTTATTCTTTTGCAAATGAGGATAATGGTATGGATGCACATTGATGGGTGCTGTTTCTGGGGCCAATGGAATTTGATCAATTATTCTTTTTTTTATGTAACCCCTTCAGCTCTGCAAATACATCTTCAAATCTTCTAAATGGCTGCACAATTTTCATTTCTATAGTTCCTTGCTGTTCTCCTTCTATAGACTTATTTTCATTTCATTGCACCAAATAAAAAGAATTTCCTATGAGATCAAACTTCACTAAGCTTTGTATTGCTGCTGGTTGAGCCATTCTTGTCAGCAATCCTTAAGAGTTCAACCTCCTTTCCCTCTACTTGAAACATCATATTCATCTTCATCTAATTACAAGGCGCGTCTTCTAAAGTCACAAACGTATTTACACCTAACACAATCTCAATTCCTTTCATTTTTAGAGTATACAAGTCCATTTGAAAATCATTGTCCTGCAAATACACCTTCACCTATTTACATATTATGTCACATTCTACGTGATTCCCGTTAGGGTCCATTTGGGAACAAGGAAAAGATATGAGAAAAAAGGAACATAGAAAAGTAAGGGAAAAGAAAATAAATGATGTGATGCAATGTGATAGAGAATAATAATTAGAAATAACGTGAATAATGACAAAATAGGTAGACTTTTTGTATAAAAGATGAGAAATAATATTGAAAATATAGTTATAATAAGGAAAAGTAGATCTGATAGTTAGTTAAGATGTCAAATCATATTGAAAGATGTGGAAAAAATTTCCACCTTCTTTTCCTCATTGCCAAATGGAGCCTTCGTGATATGCAAAGGAAGGAATTTTGCTAATTGGACAACTTAGTTTCTTAGCCAAGTTTGTGTTGATGAAGTGGTGGGTGCTTCTACTGTCTACTGGGACCATCACTTTCTTCTTATTCACTCTCTCTTCGACCTTCATAGATTTTGGAGATAATTCCATAGAAATTGCATGCATAGAGATTTCAGCAAGCTGTTCTTCTAGCACCTCATGTTCTCATTCTTATTTTGCATCTTTCAAATTATCTTCTAAGTATGAACTCTTTTCCCTCTTTTCATTGCAACGTATATAGTTTCACTCTGTTTTTGAATCATGGTTAAATTATTAACATACTAGCTTCTACTTCTTTCCTTCAACTCATTCCAAGTTATTTTCTCAACTGGTTGATTACTAGCAGCCTCAACCTTATTCACTTCATTCTCCTAAAATCAGTGCCTTGGAAAATGGATATTCCCTGTTGATTATACGCGGAATGTAGTCATTAATCTTGAATGACCTTGACTATTCATCCTTTGTTCCAATTTGATGTGCTCACACATTATGAAATCATCTTGTGGTTATACTAATTTTCCGACAATTGCCTTGGAAAACAGACAGTGTGTATTGATTTTGCCATGAATTTTTTCATAACTTTTTCGTGGTAATTACCATGCATCTCCCTTTCTCACCTATCCCTTCTTTAAAAGAACACTGTAGTTTGGCAAGTCCTTTTCTTCAACCAACACCAATGAAAGTGAATAAGCACATTGATGGTTCGATGTGAACCCTACCTTTGATTGCAGGGGATGGTTCTCAACACAGGTAGGGAAGATGTTCATGTCATCTCCAACCTCTATTTTGATCTTGGATTGACAAGTGGAGCTTTATTTCTTTCTTTCTGAAGTCTATTACAACCATGGTCAAGCAAGATGCTGCCCCATCCATCTTTTTATGTATACTTCATGTGCTCATCTGTAGGGAACAAAGAAGACTTGGCCTCAATTTGTTGCAAGCCTTTAGTCATTGGAAACTCACTTTTTCCTCCACCTATGGCCCTCTCGGATAATGTTCCCTTGTACATATCAACATATTCAGTGAAAACTGCTTTTATCCAAGTAACTAGGAGTCCCATCATATGCTTTCTTTAAGGCAATAATGATTAAATGTTTAGAGACTTAATGCTATCTAATTCATGAATTAGCTCTCCCGCCTCTCATTGTTCTTTCCAATTATATCTGTTGCTCTTTTACTCATTGCTTTTACTGCATCTGAAGCAATTTAAGCCTTTATCCTTTCCTTACTCTTGTTTTTCATTTGACTGTTAAATGTCTTTCTGACCTTCTCTTGTGGCCCTTACATTGTGCAGAATGATGATATGCCTTCAATTTAGTGTCATTTGCTTCTTAGCATTCTTGGTGTTTCTATCTTGTTCTAGTTTTTCAGTATTGTTTTTCTCCTCTCTAACAGAAGAAATTGTTCATTCAAATATGGGCATTTTTTTGTCTCTTTGTTCTATCACCAGCTTCTCGTATATAGGTGTGTTCTCTTCTAGAAGCTTCCGTGCCCCTTTCACCACTTTAATGATGCATTTGGCCTCACTGTCCTATCCTGCTACTATTAACATTTTACTAGGTACCATTGATTTACCGCCTTCTGAATTCAAGAATCCGTTTTAGTACACGGATTGATTTCATTCTTCCATAAACATATTGTGAATGGTCATGACTATTAACTTATGTTGCTTGGTTATATTCTGTGTCGGTGTTCACAATATCGCTGAAAGAGGAAATAATACTAGCCCTGGAAAAAGATACTATTGCTGATATTAAAGATATAGGGATAATAGCGTTAAACCATATTGCTAAAATAGGACAAGTAAGAAAGTAGATTAAAATTAGGATTTTTTCAATAAAACCTCAGAACAAATTAAAATAAATATAAATAGACATTTAGAATAAAAAACATCATATTAAATGGAAACATGTAGGAATCGATGGAGACATATCTATATCCTCATAAAACAATAAAGAAGAAAATGACATTTAAAAGAAGGCATGTTTGTATTCCCTAAGATTGACAAACATATGCAAATCATGTTAAGAACAAAATATGAGATGATCCTAGAAGTATATTAACAATATACTTCAAATGTCAGAAACAATTAAAGTAACTCAAATGTCTAATATTTAATCAAGTGAATAATTATTTCAATAATTAAAATTAATATTAATTTTCAATTAGAAAAACCAAAAATAAGTCTGCTATGTGTTTTTATGCATAAATATGCTTAAATATAGCTAATACATCATCCTCAACCCTTGGAAATCATTAAGTTGGGCTTACAAATTGATTTGAGGATTCCCAAAATCACTCTTAATTTCAGTAAAATCCTAATTACTCAAAAATTAAATGTGTAAATTTGATTTTCTTAGTAGATTAGTTATTATAATTGTTATTTCAGTCATCAAGGCCTATTATATCTTCTGAATCATAAGAATTTTGGGAATAATCTCCAAATTAGGTAGATTTTCCTCAAATTTTGAAAGGATGCTAAATCTTCTTTCAATCTACATAAATAAGAAGAAAACAGTTTCTTCATGTCAAGTCATCTCATTTGCACTTGGAACCAAAAAAAAAAAAAAAAGAAAAAAAAGAAAAAGAAAATAAGAAAATAATAATAAGAAGAAGTGCAGATTTTTTTACCACTGTACACAATTGGCTGCCTTCCCCTTGATTTAGAAATCCCCTACCCAAATCTTCATTTGTCCTTTATTAATTGCAGCTAAGGGAGCCGAAAATGGCTTCTATATCAATCTTGATGGTTTTCACAGAATGTTCAGATGAAAGTATGGCCCATGGCTTTGAAAATGGCTCTCACATGTTAGATCTGAAAAGGCTTTCATTGAATCTTGTTTGATTGTTCTTTTATTACAAATTCAGGTGCCAAGATGGATCTTCTGCCTTTAGAACATCTTCTCGCTGTGAATAGAGTTGAAAAGGGAAGAATTGGGGTTGAAAATGAATCTTTCTTGTCTGTTGACTTTGCCACACCTCAGATCTTGAAAATTGTTTTTGATTTTTGATTTTTGTTATTATTATTATTATTATTATTATTTTTATTTGTAAATCACAGGATTTTGGCTTTGAAGATTTCGAATGGGTTTTTTAAGGAAAAGGGAGGTTTTTGATAGGAGAAAGAGGGGGTTCAAATAAACGCTATCACAACCTTTTATTCCATGCATGAGACCAAACAAAAATATAGCTGATGCTATCCCCTATTTATGTAATTTTCTGAGAAAATAGAAATATTATTGAGATATTGATGATGATTTCAAAATTATCACCTAAATGAGAAAGAAAATCCCTTTCTACCATGATAGTACACCCCTAATGCTCCAAAACAAAATTATTGGGGATAATATTGCCAATAATTTTGAATTGGTGAACACTGTTCCCTCCTAATATCACCTTGCAGTTGCTAAATATTGCTCACTTTGCCTTCATGAATAATTTGAAATACAAAAACACTTGCAGACTTGTTTCTTTATCCTATTTGCTTCAAAGAATTCCCTTGCAATATCTTTTTTATCCATTTTACAATCTGCTATATTGATTTTAATTTCATGTTGATCTAGTTGTGTTTGTTCTTATATATATATATATTCTCTGATATACTTTTTAGTACAGCATTTCACCTTTAGTGCAG
>JAYJMB010015490.1:14969-93714 GCA_036873735.1 Pouteria campechiana
ATCTAGTTGTGTTTGTTCTTATATATATATATATTCTCTGATATACTTTTTAGTACAGCATTTCACCTTTAGTGCAGTACTTCAACTTCTTATGTTATGTGATGTATGCTGTGTGTGTGCACACACATGGATTGTAATTGCGGCCTTATGTGTTTTGTTTTAAGTCATGGGTAGTTATAATTAGCATATGTTGAGGATAACTTTTTGATTCTAGCAGTTTAACTATTACTTGCATCTGGTAAATGCTAGTTTTCAAAAAAGTAATTTTCTGAAAAATTAGAGAAGCCTCATTTTGAGCTTCCTAGTAAGTCAAAGAAATGAAGCTTTTTATGAAGCTATAAATTAGATTTCTGAAAAGCTGGCAGAATTTAATTTTTTTTTTAATTCAAAAATCACTTTTGCTACAAAGCTTCTGCGTAGAAAGCTCTTCTAGGAACCTATGCCAAACAAGGCCAAAGGGTGTGTCTTGTAATCCTCTTGAAGGATTAAAAAACCTGTAAGATTTTGATGTGCTGCTTTTTATCAATGTAAGCCTCTTGAAGGGTTCTTTTCTATTTTGTAACTGAAGCACATCTTTCTTGTCAAGACAGTTAAATTTGAGATTCTTGACCATACAATTCTAGATTACATGCTACATATATGCTGAATATGTTCAGCAAAAATTAGAAATACCTCTAAGCTAATGATGAGCTAATGATGGCATGAGGTAGACAATGGTGTGGAGGTGGCACAGATGGTGGGCAAGTCCTTTTGGATATAGGAATTCAACATGTGATTCTTACATTAATAATTTGTTGAACAGCCAAATCTATATAGTTTACATTAATTTTGCAGTACCTGTTTCTCAAGGTTAATATATTCCTTGTAGGCAAAAGAATACTTTGAAAAGGCTGCAGAGAATGAGGAGCCTGGAGGACATTATAATTTGGGTGTGCTATACCTCAAAGGGATTGGTGTGAAAAGGGATGTGAAGACTGCCTGCAAGCATTTCATTACTGCAGCTAATGCTGGTCAGCCAAAGGCGTTTTACCAGTTAGCAAAGATGTTTCAAACAGGGATAGGTCTTAAGAAGAATCTTCATATGGTAAGTCAGCCATTCATCCTCTGGTGCCTGCTTAAGGCATGGTCCTTCTCTGCTCAAATTGAACTTCGTTGTTGTTTTTGCTGAAGGTTTTCAAATTGAGCTTATTTATTGTTTTTGCTGAATTCCTTGAAGTCCTTGGAGATAAATGCGGTACTTGGTTATCCTTGGCTTGAAATGCTTGGTGATGTGAGATGCAATTGGAAAGAGCTTTCCATGATCTTTGGAAAGATGTTAAACATATCACCATTGAAGCAAGCCTAGTCAAGTTGTAATCTCACTTCCAGACTACAATATGTTCATGCTTCATGTTGGGAATGGCCAAAGACAGTCATAGCATATGTCACAGTATGGATAAGGATTGAGGACATCAATTGAACAATTTATTGGATGAATATGCTGATGTGTTTTCTGAATTGCAAGGCTTCCTTTGAATATGCAATTTGATTTGGGTGGATATGTGATGATCTAGCCAAGCCGATCAGTGGACACGAAATGGGTCAAACGAAGCATGTAAGAAAGACTTGAGGTGTTAGTTGTAATTTGGATCTTTTCTAAGTGCTTTCTCTCTCTTGCTTATAGAGTCCTTTACTCTTCCCCTCTCATTTCCCACCACCCTGTCTCTTCAATCCCTCAACTCTCTCTACAATCTCCCTTCCTTTACCCATTCTCCTTCTCCATCATCCATATCTTAATAGTTTCTAGATCTATGCTTGAGATCTAGCGGCTTGTTTCATAATGTTTGATAGAATGGCTCTACTATTTTTGAATTTGACATATCTTAGGTGGTCGAAAATAATTAAATTTCAATGTGGAAGATTTATTTTCCTATAGCAGTACTTGTACATGCTCCCATAGTTAATACTACCAAATCTTCAACACTTACTGTTTTGCTCTGAGATTAAACTATACATATAGATTAAATAGAAAGCATTCTACAAGATGAGTTGTCATCCCAGACCTGGTGAATTTTAGTGCCACCTAGTCTAATGGAGGAATTAGTTTGATACAAATGCCATGTGGATTTTTGAGGAGGAACTTATATAATTAGATCTAGATCTCCTAATGCGAGTTCTTACAAGTTGGGGAGAATGGATGGAGATTAAGTTGCTCGTGGTGCACCATTTCTGATGTATACATATTTTGGGCAAGACATAGATGATAAGGTTTTATTTATTTTTGCATATAGCTTAGCTTATCTTAGGTGCATTAAAAATGAAGACCAAAGCGTGTAGATGAAAGATGGGAAAATTATTTCTATGGTTCACTAAATGCTGACCTCATAGAAAAGTATAAGATTAGAGGAACAAACAAATGTAAAAATAAATAAATAAAGAATTTATTTTCTTAAAATTAGAGTATTTAAAGTGAAATAAGTCACAAGAAAGATGAGAATAGGCAAAGATTTGGGGACACAGATGATATATCAGTTGAGTATTGGAAGTGCATAGGAGATTAGCCTTTAATTGGTTGACAAATCTATTTTATATGATTATAAGATTGATGAAATTTTAAATGGATACAGGAAAAGTACCATTGTACTAACTATTAAGGAATAAAATTTATGTGTCCTACTATAAAGCTTTGGAAAAGGATAATTGGGCAAAGGTGCAAAACACATATTTTGGAAGATTAATTTGTGTTTATATAGAGAAAATTTACTATTGAAGCTATTTTCTTAGGCAATCAATGAAGAAATATACAGAGACAAAGAAGAATCTCCAAATGGTTTTGACTCTCTTGAAAAAAAATATGATAGGGTTTTTGTGTGATTAATTATTAATAAGATAAATGTTGTAGAGAAGAAAAGTTACTAGTTGATATATCAATAATATTATTGGAGACATGTATGATGGAGGTATGATGGAGGTGTAATAAATGTGAAAAGCATGAGTGGAGAAACACATTAGTTTCCAATTGCTATAGGTTTGCACTAAAGTTTGGCTTGAAGCTTTTTACTCTTTCCTTTGGTCATGGATGAACTTATTTGATATTTTATAAAAAGAGACGCTTTGGTATATGCTACCCGTAGATGACATAGCTTTGATAGACAAAAGAAGAGATGTAAATTTGAATTTTGGATAAATGATATGATTTTTCAGAATCTAAGGGTTTTCTAATTAGCCAAATGAAAATTGGATATATGGAATGCAGCTTTAACAATAATATTAATGAACGAGGTGTTAGTTAATATTGCAGGTTAAGTACTACTATAAAATGACAACTTATGGTAAATATGATCAATAATTCAAAAAAAAAGAGAAATTGCCATTGATGTTGTAGCATAGAATCCAAGTCGAGTAAAAGAAATCGTATTGTGCTGCAAAAATTTTATGCAATCATCCAGTGCCAATTAAATTAAAAAAATTTTATGGCACAATTATAAGACCGACAATTGCTTTCTTAGTGAAATATTGGCCAATCAAAGAATGACATATCCATAAGATGAGTGCAGCTGAAATGAGGATATTTAGGGGAATTAATGGTAAAAGCAAGAAAGATAAAATTAAAAATGAAGTAACTAAAGATAATTAAAATATAATAAATAAATAATAAAAATGAAAGAAAGTAAATGTATGTGCTCTGGTCACATTTAATAGAGATTGGAAATTACATCAGTTGGGGAAGTGATTCTGTTCAAGTAGAAGGCCATAAAAGAATGAGAAGTCCAAAGGAACATGATTAGAGGTATTAGGAAATTTATGAAAGTACTTAGGGTTATTGGAGAGATAATTTTAACATTGACAGGAATGACACAACAAGATTTATGTAGTTGACCCCAATTAGGTGAAAACAAAAAACTTACGATGATGAAATTTATTTTGGGACACTTGATTTAGGTTAATTAAATTTTTTTTTGTCCGGATTATTTAATAATTTTCTTGTTTAGGAATTTATTTATAATTTTTGGGTCTTTTATCTCTATAAATAAGGTATCTTGTATTAGCTTTGGACAGTTTAGTTTTGGTTATTGAAAGCTATGTGAATTTCCTGTTTCTTTTCTCTGCCCTAAATCTTCATTTTTTCCTATCAAATTCTTCCCTAATTCTTTTTGTAATCTCATAGTCTATCCTAATTCTTCTGTATTTTTTCTAATTTTCTTATTTCTTCCCTAATCTCCCTCTTCAATTTTCTGTTTCCTTCCCTGTTTCTCTTATTTTGAGAGGTCTATCTCTTTCTTTTGAAGTCTTCCCTATCTCCTTCCACATCAATTTGGTGCCAAAGCTTTTCTATTCTTTATCATTGTTACAATCATGCTTGTTTTGGGGTTATGATAGTTGGCAGTACCATGTTTTTATATTGCATAACGGCTATTATCCTCCTTTTACAACCAGTCTCCAAATTTTGCTTTCTGTGGTGCCTTCAAGCCTTTATACCCTGCTGCTTCAGCTCATGATCCATCACGCCTGGCTTCTTTTTCTCATACCATTATTACTTTGTTGTCATAATCATCATAGATAATTGGCATTATCATCATCACCATTGCTCTCTCCTACTTATTTCTCTTTTCCTTTCTGTTCTTCTTTTTCGTTCTAATCTTGCTTCGGCTCACTTATTCCTGGACATGCTTCTCACCAGTATCTCATTGTATTCACTTCATCATTACCTACCTACCTTGTTGCTCCTATTCGTCTTCTCCTTGTCCTTATTTTGATGCTTCTCTAATTTTTCTAAACTTGGTCTCCACAACCTCCTGTCTCTTCATTTTATCATTATTGATGTCATCATCACTACCACCAACAAAAGCTTTTATTTGTTGCTTTACTTAATGGAGAATGGAATGGAGCAATGAGGCTGATGCAGACAATGCAAGTTTATTTATTTTTGCTTTTTTAGATACCTTTTATTTGGATTTTTAGTATTTAATTGCTTAATTTAGGATTTGATATGAGCATTAAGGGATCAAAATGTAGATCAACTTGATAGATGGTTTAAATTAATATTTTTTACTTTATCTAGTATATATATGCATTTAAATTAGTGTTTTATTTTCCCATGACAACTTCAGATCAGTTAATGTTGTTGATTCTTGAAGGATTCCTAGATCATATAAACACTTCTTGTTACTAGTCATGCTTGTAGTGGTAGCAGCTGTGTAATGATGGACAATAACGAGATGGTGTTTTATTTATTTTGCACATTTTAGGAATATTTTATTTAGATTTGTAGTATTTTTAATTACTTAATTTGTGATTTAATGCAAGTATCAATAGATCAAAATAGAGACGTATTTGGTGGATGGTTGAGACTTTAGATTATCTTTTTAGTATTTTATTTAGGATTTTTATTATATGCAAATAAATTAGGGTTTCTTTTGCCTCAGCAAGTTGGCATCAGGGAACAGTGTTGATTCTTGAAGGATATCCATCTCGTATGGATGCCTCTTGTTGCTGGTCATACTTACCGAAATAGTAGCTGTGGGATGGCAGACAACAAGTATGAGATGTGGTTTCAGGATGTGCAAGTGGCAGTGCCATTCAATAGTGAGGTGGTGTAGCAGTTCCCCGACTACAAGTTGAGGGGGATGATTCGACAATAATGATGCAACTGTATTTGAAACTTTGAACTAAGGCATGACTTGCTGGTTGCATGCCTTGACTTCAACAAGAGGCATGTGGCACATGATGGTTGATATGTGGGGTAATGGCCAAAGAAGAAGATCAACAAATGTGGGTGTGTGATCTCTGTATGTGCACGGACAGCAATGAAAACTAGAAGACTAGTAATGTGAAGGCGGAATCAGAGACATGATGCAAGCTTTATCTCTGAATGAGATTCAGGCTTTGACTTTTATACCAAACCAATCTTGATCAAAGAGCTCTATATCAAATTCATGTGGAATGGGATGCTTTGAAGTATAATTAGAAGGGAAAGAGTGGAAGAAAGAGGTATACTCTGTTAATGGGTAAAGAAGAGGAGATTAGAGATCAGGATAGAAGAAGGAAAGAACTTGAGAAAAAATATTGAAGGACTTGAGAAGGATAAGAAAGAAGTGTATAAGGGTGTGTTTGGGTGCATTTGAAATACACCCCTTATTAGATTGATGTGATACATTAACCACCTTTAATAATCTTATTGTTTTATCGTTATTACTTGTATTTCCAATCATTTCTCTTTACATTTTTTATTAAAAAGCCTAATTTGTTGATATCATCCCCTATGTTGTTGACATCAATGCATAGTTCAAAGACACCTTTCTAGTTCACCTTATATCAAATAAACCTTATCCAAACCGGTGTTTGTATTATCGATAAATACCTATTTATTGGTGGCCTGGAAAAACGATATTATCGTTTTTATCAGAGATATTATCGTTTTTTTTTTGGAACTTTATTGCTAAAATATAAAAAATAGAAAAATAGAGAAAATTTGAGAGATTTTAAGTGAAACTTTGTAATAAATTATGATAAATATAAACATACAATTTGGGCAAAAAATTGGATTAAAAAGCCACCATTACATGAATAATGAATGTGCACATGAGAAACGCATATAGGCTGACAGAAGGAGAGTAAATCTTAGCAAAAAAAAACATTATATTAAACATTATATTTCCTATACTAAGTCACACACATACCAAAAAAAAAAAAAAACAATACATAGTGTTTTGAAAATTAAAACTAAACACCAACTCTTACCTTAATACCAAGTGGAGTGTCACGCAGGTTCCTTAAGTCCATCGTCATCTTGTTGATGTGTAGACTCATATTGATATGGTAAAGAAAAGCTAAAAGGGTATAAGAAGTCGATGAATTTACTTGATTGTCTGGTTAATCTGATGATGTATACCCATATGGTTGGATGTAATTTGAGGCTGAGTTGAGCTGAGATGGCTGTGAAGAGGGGTGATACCATAGATTGTTGTAATTCCATCCAGAATCATCTGACCATTCATATGGATATGAATGTGATGAACCATCTGGCCTATAGGAAGACTCCTCTCTACTGTCACTTAAATTCACGGATGCCATACTACATGTAAATGTGTTATCCTCAACTAGCTCCTTGATCTTTCTAGTTCCAGACATCCTCTCATATCGCCTAATTAGAGGGTGTGCATCATGATTCTTATCTTTTGTAGCATGCGTATACCCCTTCTTACAAATAAATTAGCTAAATGGCCTTTGACTCTGTGGATATGATGAGCCACCTTCACCAATTCCGCCACCACTCTTGCCACCATTATCATCATCATCATTGTCATCATCATCACCGTTAGCATCATCGTCGCCACTCTTTGTTCTTGACGACAAAGAAGTATTCAAGACTTGTTAAGACATCTGTGAGGCTCTCTTAGCAGTTGACTGGGTTTGGATCTAGATAATAGATCAAATGCCTCTTCTGGGGTCTGCTCTTGATGTAACACCCCTTCTACATTCACACCTTGTGCACTAGCTTCTTGGGCAATAGCTTCTGCTGGCTCACCATTTTGTCCATCTAGATCTTTTGATCACAATCATTCATATGATGAATCTTCTCTGGTATCCTCCTCCTCCATGTCAATCATCGTAAGATCTAGAGAGTCATCGGGCTCCTTATTTTTCTCTCGCAATATCCTCTCCCATAGCCTCATATTATAATTGCAGAAAACAAACTTCTTGAGCTTTTCATACCCTAGTTTATTCCTTCTTTGGGTATGGATGATGGAGAATGTATTCTAGTTTAGTTCGCATGGTGATGAAGACACTGTTTGACTTAAAATTTACGCTGCTAGTAGCCTGAGTTGTGGGGTCTTTATGCCATATAAGTTTCAACATTCGCCTGTAATCAATTCAAGACTATGTATTAGTAATTGTAAAGATTAAGGAAATATGCAAGTGTAAAATGTCATGAGGTCTAAAAACAATTACATACAGGGTAGTCCTCGTGACGATGATTGAATAGTCATCGCCTTTCTAAGTATCTCCCGCGCTTCGTGTAAAGCCATAACTGTTGGAACATTTATAATGATCAATCTTTTTTATTTATTACACTAAATAATATATGAAGTGTATTTAGTGAACAACATAAATAATTTACCTTAGTCCCAAAGTCACTTGCATTTGGATGATCGGGAAATAACTTCTCAAAGACTTGAAATATCGCCCCATTTAACTCCATATCAGCCTCAAGACCACTCTCATAGTGATATTTTAGGTTTAAAAATACGCTGCAATAATAAGATTGCAATTCAGAAATCATAAAAGAAGCTATATAAGAGAAGATTTCAATAATAAGATTGCAATTCATATGACAAAACTCACCAGTTGCATGTAATGGATGACAGAGTATGTTCTTCTAGTGATCTTCTATGATGGTGATCACCCATTGCCCGCCTGTCACATTTTTTCTGTATAGACTTCATAAATTGAAATGTCTCATACGAAGAACCCATATTAGGATAAGTCTCATTATCAACCACTCTCAAGACTATATATGGGTTCCAAAATACTCAACACCAACTTTACTTTATTCTAAAAGGAATTTGTCATAACGATCCTCTCCACCTCCATCCCTTCCCCAGTGTGTGTATATCTGGAATCATGCCACACATCAGTATTGAATGTTGTATTAAGTACTTATCGGGCATTCTATAAACTATCTAGTGCAATATATTTCGTGGCAAATCGGGTCTTGCTTGGATGTACAATCTCCCTCCTATAATCAGATGCCTCATAAAAAAGTACCTTTACCCAATTATAGTTGTAGATGAATTTGGTAATTCGTCGATCCCTTTCTATCACACTACGAACATTTGGTTGTCGATTAATATCCTCCAAAATGAGATCAATACAATGCCCCACACAAGGAGTTCGATACGAAGGCAGTTTCTCTCTATCAATACAATGCATCGCACAACGAGTCCGATACAACAACAGTTTCTTCTCTAGAGCTTTCTCAACTTTCTTAAATGCAGATCCATTATCTGTGATAATTTGTACCACATGAAAACTTGAGCCGAGGGATTCAATCTGTTTCTCAATCAACTCTTGAATATAAGCTGCATCCTTAATACGCTTAGATGCATCCACAAACTTACAGAACATCATAATGCCTCTGCAATACAACATAAAATTGATGATACTAAGCTTTGTAGGGCCGATCCACCCATCACCCATCATAGACAACCCATATGTTTCCTATGCATGAGTTATTCCTTTCATCTAGTCTTTCATGTTCTCGTTCTCCTGATCAAGATATGTTCCCTCAATCTAGTGCGCTGAAGAAGGTGGGACACTTTCTCCTTTCGTTGGTGCAGCATGGATCATATTATTAAAAGTTACAATATCTGTCAAGTGTAGGAGAATAACACTATAAATAAAGAATCTAGAGACATGAGTTCCAAGATTCTTTACACCACCTCTACCCTTCTTATACATCTGAGTCATCTTTTTCTACAGCCCACTAGCCTGTTCATACAACTTTGACTGTAATTCCCTTATAGATGATGTACGACTCAAAAACTTCTTCAGTCCTCCCTTCTATCTCCCTCCTTCATCTAACCCACCTTGCATGCTTCTCTCTCCAACTTCTCTTGTAGAACCATGGAAAGAAGGATTATTTTTCTCCAACCTAATCGACTTCTCTTTAGCCCATTGCTTTGCCTTGCTAGCCTCCATAGCCCGCCTCATTTGCTCCCTCTCATTTCCATCATCAACATCATAACCGCCTAATTTCGCTGCAATCTCTTTGTCCTTCTGCTGTCGAGCTCTTCTAATAGTAGTACCCCATCGAATAGCCTCCTTCATAAGTATTTTAACCTCCTTAGGTGCCTTAGGACAATTCATAACATTTGGACTACTCCAAACAAAGTGTTGCCTTAGTCTTGTGATCCCCCCGACTTCATAACTTGCTGTAGTTGCATTAAGCTCCAAATGGGTTACTTGGATGTTCCCATGCAAAATCATTAAGCTTGGTTTTGCCTTTACTTCCCTTGCCATTGTTGCCTGTTGATATCTTCAAATTTCAATATGAAACATATTAAATCAAAACAAATTGATTTTTTTTTCCTTATCTACACAATACAACATCAATATTTTTTAACACTTGAATACTATTGAACATGCAATTCTTCACAATGTATGCATCCAACAATGTCTAAAAAAGAATCTAGACATTTAAAACCAATCAAGAAATATATTTACAAATTTTAGGAAATAATTTTATTTTTCATAATTATTTAAAAATCCAAAATAAATTAAAAAATTGTACAGGTAATCTTCTGATTATATTTTTAATTCTGAGATACTAATCACCACTAATATTAATATATCCGTGAATTAACACAACATTTATAATTTTTTTTATTTAATAAATAATTTTAATAAATATTAAAAAAATTATATTTTTTCTGGAAATTACTTTTTCAGCAAATCTAACATCTAATTTATGTTTCCATATGTTTTGCATTGGCTAATTTGGGATGAATTAAACGATTTGGGGATTTTTCCCAAATCGCATATTCAACCCAAATCTGATGGATTTGATTATGCAAATCTGTTTAAATCAACAATTTAATGCAATATAAGTATGAATCATATGGTTGAACAAAATAAACATGCAAAATAGTGAAAAAATTGCATTTTCATACCTACACAGTGTCCGGATGTCCAATTTGAAAATTGAAATTTGATCTTGAAAATTGAGTTTTTCTTCCACAAAATCGACAATGCATCTGTCGTTTTTGGTAGTAGAATATGGAAATAAGGGAAAGAAGGAGAAAAATAAGGTTTGGAGGGGGTTTTCGCATCTAACAGTGGCTGAAAATGCCCCCTCCTGCACGCTTGATCGATAATATTGTTGCCTAAACGATATTATCCAAAATTCTGGTGAATTTATCAATAAATTTAAGATAATATTGATAAAATCATGATAAAATCGATAAAACCCTCGATATTATCAATAATCACGGTAAATTACTAATTATATCAATTTTAAGGGTTTTTTTTATCACTGGGAGACTAGATCGTTATCATCGTCGATAATATCGATAATCAAATCACGGATCCAAATAGACCCCAAGAGATATAGAAACCAAACATTTTAATCATCAATCATTAAATATACTAGTAAATGCTATCATATTTACAAAAAAATCAGATGTAGGAGAAAACTGAAATTTAAATGTGTAAATAAAAGTCCTAATTAAAATAACAAAAATATAATTTAAACTATTTATCAAGTTGATCTATATTTTGATCCCTTGATATTTACACCAAATTTCAAATTAAGCAATTGAATACTCAAAATCCAAATTAAAATATCCTTAAAATTATGCAAAAATAAATAAATCCTAATTTGTATGCAGTGACCTCTTTGCTCCTATGGTATTCTCCATCATTAATACATGCTGAGGTTGTGTAGCAGTGCTTGGTGGCGTTGTCTTCATCTCTTTCCTGTGACCTGTTATTCATCTAGTCCTTGGCTGCTAATCTTGTGTTTAGTCCTGCTCTGTGCCACCACATTGTTGACTTGTATATTTTTTCCTTGCTACCTGCCCTGTGTTCCCCTCTTGCACTTAGTTCTAGTTGTCTTGCTTTTGCTTTTGGTCCTCTTTTTTCACCTTTTGGGCTCCTCTTGTGGTTTTGCTTCTACTATATCTACCCTTGTCTCATCCTCCCCTCCTAATCTTTCTTATCCTCATTGTGCTTCTGCTTATATTTCTCTTTCTGTCCCTTTTGCTCTCCTCTTGTGCCCCTTTCACGGTTTTCTCATGTCATGTTTTTGCTTCTATTCAGATATGAACCAAAAAGCCACTCAAGCTGGTTGATCATTATGTGACAAATCAATAGCAAAATTCTCTTGATTAATGATTTAGACCAAATCAATAATCTAATAATCAATTTGATGATGAGATCAGTAGCCGTCTTGCATTGTGGGTGTTGTTGTAGCAATATTTAGAGCCCATAGATTTACATACTTTTAGGCTTAGACTATGAATGATTAAATAACTCTTATGTATTTTCTTCAATTTTTAGTGAGCCATGTCTGGGGCTTCAAATTCGGTTTGATTAGTATGTTTCTGGTCATATTGATGGGCCATGTTTTCAAAAATGCAATTACTTTAGTGTTTGAATAAGTTTATCTTCCATCTCATTGAGTCCCGTAGGGTCATTCTATTCTTTCTCCTTAAAGTTCCTCCTTTCCTCCAACTTTTCTGCTTATTGTTTGTGAAGTTCATCTCTGTATTAAGGCTTTAGATCCTTCTAGAAATTAAGTTTGGCTAACTTCTAGCCAGACATCTGGCTCGGTTTCATTTATATGTAAATTGAGAAAACCCATATAAGATTGAAACAGTTAACTTGGTATTCGTTGCTCAAGATTATGACAGAGAATGGCATCTAAAAGAGCTGGTATTGTATTTGCATTAATGAAAGAAATGAAGCAAGTCATCATTACACTGTTTCTTTTCTTGAGGAAGAAGTATGATGAAAAACAGTCACATCGGGATAAATTTCAATCTCACCTCAAAATGATTGTCTTTTGCTTCTGAAAGAAAACAACATATGGCGGATTCAGAATCCGAGTGTTACTGCCAGTTCAATGAAGCGCTGAAGTTTGTAGATACCATTGTTTATGTTACACACTTGTCACTTCAGGTATTGATATTGTGTATGCATGTGAGACCAGGGTTAGCGGCCAGATTTCAAGCAGATGATAAATCAGTATACATCAGGATACATCATGTGTTTGTCACAAAATATAAACTGTTAGTATTGACAAATAATATTCTATTTTTGATAAATCAGGGTACATAATGTGTTTGTCACGCAATCTGAACTGTTATTGTTGACACATAATCTTCTATTTTTATTTCCTTGTGGTCCATCCATTGGATCCTAAGATATGACGATATATACCACAGGTACAAAATTATGTTTGTCAAGGACCTCAATTTGTTGCCTGTTGCCAAATCTGACCATTTTACTGTTTTACTGATAGCTAGATCTGTCTGTTTATGTTTTTGAAAATTCATTTTGTTGCTTTCCTGATGGATGCAGTATACTTGCATCTATCCAATATTTCATTGAATGTGAAGAGCAAGATCATGTATCCTACTGAGTGTAAGTTTTTCCATTTCTTTCCCTGTTGAATTACTCATTTTCTTTCACTCATTGAGCTACTGTAATGTCAGGCTTCTGCTTTGTACAAATTAGTTGCAGAAAGGGGGCCATGGAGTTCCTTAGCAAGGTGGGCTTTAGAGTCTTACCTGAAAGGTGATGTGGGCAGAGCATTGCTTTTGTACTCAAGATTAGCTGAACTTGGATATGAGGTGGCACAGAGCAATGCTGCATGGATTTTTGACAAATACGGGGGACGCAGTATGTGCATGGGAGAATCTGGTTTCTGCACAGAAGCAGAAAGGCACCAACGTGCACATTCTTTGTGGTGGCAAGCTTCTGAACAGGGAAATGAGCATGCTGCCTTGCTTATTGGGGATGCGTATTACTATGGTCGGGTATGGTGAAGGCAGATTGCTTTTGACTCAAGAAACAAGAACCTTTAGTTATGTATACTAATCATTTCTTGCTTCTCTTCCTTGAAGGGCACTGAGAGAGACTATGAACGTGCCGCAGAGGCTTACAATCATGCCCACTTGCAATCCAATGCTCAAGCCACGTTTAACCTTGGTTACATGCATGAGCATGGTCAAGGGCTTCCTTTTGACTTGCATTTAGCTAAACGTTATTATGATCGGGCGCTTGAGTATGATCCCGCTGCTAAATTGCCTGTCTCTTTGGCCCTCATGAGCTTATGGATACGGAAGAACTATGCTGACAGTTTACTGGTGAGTCTTTGCTTAATTACGTACCGTCCCTCAGCAAATAAGCTCTTAACTTTTAAGTATAATATTTAGTAAGCAACATGATACCATCAAGAACTTTTTTGAGCTCCCTTCACTCTTCCATACTTGTGTTAATTGTTTGTTGAAAGGCAGTGTTGGGCAGTAGCAATAATATTGTCAAAATTATTACTGTATCATAGTAAAGTTAAATTGTATGATCACTTTGTAAACTGTCTGATTTTTCTGTGACATTTGAACTGATGAGATATAAATATAAGCTCAGCATATAATCTTTGAACAGTTTTAAGGAGGAAGCAACAAATAATACCTTGTAAGAACAATCTCTCATTCCCTTCCTGTTGTATTTCATTATTTCCTAGTTGCAGGTATTTGGCTTTTTCATGGGTGTGTTTGGTAATGAGGAAGAGAGTTTTCCACCACCTTTCACACATTTTGATGTGATTTGATATCTTAACTTCTTAACAACCCATCTTTTTCTCATTATTAGTTATATTTTCAATCATTATTTTCCATCTTTTCAACAAAAGGCCTACTTATTTTATTTTTATTCACTTAATTTCTAATAATTACCCCTATTATATCACATCATTTTCCTCACTTTTTCATATTCCTTTTTTTTCCCCCTCTTTTCCTAATTCCCCAAAACATCTTTATTTTATAAACATAAATGACATAAAAGGATTCCCAGATCCCTGTGTAGGCTGCAGGGCACCTTGCCAGAGCATTTTTGCTTGGGTTGCATTTTTTCATAGACATCAGCATTAACCATCAAAATGGTTGCATAATTTGATATAAATCTTTTTGGTAGATGTAAACTTTTGTTAATTAAAATTTGATGTGTCTCAATGACATTTAAATGATTAGATTAGCAACTTCTCAACATAAATAAGCTATGTTTCATTTGTTATGTTTTAGGGTTATGCACAATGACATATCAAACTTTAGTGATTTTGCAATAATTGTTCTGTATGTTCCATTCATGTGTCATTTAGTATCATTTGATGATTTATTTCCTACAAATGTCTCCCGTCTTTCCCTTATAGCATCCTTAGTACACAATACAGATTAAGCTCCCACACAATGGTGCCATGATATGTATTAGTTTTCTATTGTTTATGTTTTCATTTCTACATATGTAAACGCCTTTCGACATTCTTGAAGTTTTGTCAGAAAGTTCAATGACATATAGAGGAATGTTGATCATACTTTGGAAGGGCTAGTCCTCATGGTTCCAAATATAAGATGTGATATGGTTGATATGACTGTATCATATTCGCATAAGCATGGGCTAATGTAGGATATGGCATAATATTTGTCCTGGTTGGAAAAATTTGTTTGTATTGGCCAATATGAGCTTTTATTGGTTGTATTTTGCCAAACAACACCTTATTCCCTTTGTACGACTATTTGTTGTGCTGCTTCAAGCACTATTTAGATGCCCTTCTAGTATATTCTAAATTCCATTAAGAGTAGTTTAGGAAAAATCAAAACAAGGCTTTTTAGGCATTTTGGCCGATTTTCAAAAATTCATTTGAGTTTTGGAGGAAGAGAAATTGGGAAGATCCAATTTGAATAAAGGTTAGAGGAGTCATTTCAAATCTTCTATTTGAATAAAGGCTAGTGGAGTCGTTTTTGACCTTAGTGGAGGATTCAAACATGCTTTAACTTATGAATTTAATTTTGAATGAGATTGACAGTTGGGTTGGAACTTTGTGAAAATCTTGAAGAAATGTATAATGCATTCAATCTAATTGAAAATATACATAGGATTTGCTATGAGAAATCCAAATCTTCCAAGATTTAGTCCATTCGGATTTATTTTTACATTTGATATTTTTATATTGTATTTTTGTCTTGATTTTTTCTTTAACTTAGATATGACATTTTTAATTCGTAGACATGTTAGATGATTTAATTGGATCTTTTTTGCATGTCCCATCGAACTTCTAAATTAAGAAATAGTCTTTTATTTATTGGTTAGTTTATAATCATAACATGCAAAACAAGTTTAAAGCATTACTGTTCATTTACATTTAAAAAAAAAAAAGTACATTAGCAACAAGCCAAATTTACAAATAGCAACAGCAATTCTTAGTAAGAATTAATTGATAAACCATAATGTGTATATGCAAAATATAATACAACTATATATTCTTGTATATCTCATTTTATTACTGTTTTTGGATTTATTTTTTTATAATCATTCTATTAAAAAAATTGATAAGGTCTTGATACTATGATAAAATATGCCAAATTCTATCAGTTCTCCAGTTAGCTGGTACAGTGTCTTATACTGATGTTCAGAACTCAGAACTTTCCAACAACGTTTTGAAAATTGGACCAGATTGGCCAGGTTGACTTGATCTGATAGGAACGACTCTTTGGCTGGTGAAGTCAAGTTGGGAAAAAATGAAACTGCAAAGATTCTGAATAAACCAGATGAACCAGTTGGTTCAACTTCACAATGTAGTAAGAAACAATATATATATATATATATATATATATATATATATATATATATATATAATCTTAAAAGTGGTGCTTTATCTAGTGGTGTGGGAAATTTTTCCCTTTAATCATTCTGCTATCAAGGTTTCAAATCTTTCCATTCTTATTATTTTTTAAGCATTTCTATATTGAGCCCTTATCCTTGTGCATTAGTTAGAGATGATCTAATGCATTTGCAAGAGGACATCCCTTAATGCATTTTATTTGCAGATGACAGTTTTAGTCATGGGACTAGAAAGGGCATAGATACAATGAGAAAATGGTGGGAGGCTTTTAGAATCTAAGATATTCATAATTAGTTGAAATAAAATAGAGTACATTAAAAGCAATTTTAGCAATACTAAGTCTAAGAATGAGGATTTAACTAATAAGATTCTTAACCAAGTAGTCTTCAAAGGTGATATCTTGGGTTGATAATTCACAGGGATGGAGAGAGTGAAAAGGATGTTGCTCATATGTAAGTTGATTAAAAGTAGTGTACCTCCGACATTCTTTACAAGAACTGGGTACCTATCAGATAAGAAGGAAAATTCTATTAGATAGCTGTGAATGAGCAATGCTAAAATGGAATAGAGTTTTAGGTGGTCAAGAACCTAATTATGGATACGTTCACCATACCTAAAATAAGAAGGTTAAGATTTTTTTAATAGGCAATACGAGAGAAGAGAATTGCTAAAACTCTGCCAATAGAATTTGTAGGTGGGACCTATAGGCAGTAAAATGAGGAAAATTGATTAAATGGTTTGGCTTTTTGTGCTGGAAACCTAAAACTATATTTGGTGTACAAATGGATTGGTTGGGTCTGATTTAGGGTTTTTGTTAATATGCACATAAATTAAGGTTTTATTTTGTGCATGATTTTCTGTAAATATTGTCTATTAGGGTTAAGAGACTTGAATGGGGAATTGAAATTTATGAGTTTTTTCTGTCTTTTTCTGGTTTTCTAAATCTTTCTTCTTACTTTATCCTTTTTTTCTAATCTTTTCTTCCCTTCCCTTTTCAAGAGGGTCTACCTCTTTCTTCCGAAGTTTTCCCCTTTCCATCTTGTCAAAGATTTCCCATGCTGCATCAATTTGGCATTGGAGCTAAAACTTTGGTTTCAAATCATGCATCCACACATCTGTATGCTGTCTTCACATCCAAGCAAGTGCAAGTCACTTCTGTGCTGCCCCAATTCGCCAGTCTTACCTCTTTATGATAGAATGCCAACACCGATCAATTGATAAAAAGACTGGGGAAGAAAACTTCGAAAGGGAAGATAGGAAGGTGATTGAGCACTTCCAGTGGCTTTGCAATGCTCCAAAAGCTGTATCCTTCAAGTCAGTGGCTGGCAACGAAGATGATCTAGACAAAATGCCTTCACCACCACATCATGAACTGATTTCACAGCCTCTCGTGCAGATCTGATGACTTTGGACTCTGTTGTTGTTGTGGAGAAACAAATGAAGAAGAAAGGCTCTTGGGTTTTCTTCTCACAGTGAGACATCCAAGTGTTGTTGCTTTGCTACAATCAACAGATCTGCTGACCCCAATAAAACATTGTTGCTACTGCACAAGAGAGAGGAAGAAGAGTCCTATATTAAAAGGTTGATAGGACCTGTCAGTGAGGAAGGTCCTAATCCAGAATTCCACAAAAAAACAGAGGAAAATATAGAGAAAAAGGTAGAGAGATTGTTAGCAAATGCCAACTGTTAGAGTTTCAATTCATCAGCCTGCTAAAAATGCAATCCAGACCCCATTATATCGATGTCGGTAGTCGTTAATAGTCCCTAATATAGCATGATACCATACCTCTATCACGGTCCCTATTATTCCCTCCCTTTGAAAATAACCTTGCCCTCAAGGTTGAGGAAGAATATTGCCAATGGGTGCAACAGCTAAGGCATTTTCAAGAGCTGTGGTCAACACTAACAGCAACAACTAATGGCTTTTTCAATAACTAAAAGCATGTTCTGATGCCCAATGTCTCTCACGGTAATTTCAATGCCGTCCTTGCATCATCTTTCGATTCTTTGTTATGCCCAATCTTCAACAAAAGCTCCACACTAGATTTTGCATCGTCATCTTCTCACCTAAAATGGATGAAGCTTCAAATATCTTTGCATTAGTTTCCTGAGAGTTCTTTGTGCCCTCAACTCCGATTCTGTGTATATATTTATCAACATTCTTTGCCAAAAGCCACACACCATATTTGCCAACCTCCACAACCAGCATCTCCATGTCAGGGCAAGATGTTGTCCTTCTCAGCAATGCAATCAAAGAATCTGAATGGTTTTCTGATGGAGGAATCATGAGAGGGGTCAACCCTTTTCTGGCACCAGGAGAGAGAGTTAGCTTCCCCTTAAGCTAGAATGCAGCAACCAGAGTGAAGTACCTGAGCTCAGTGATCAGTTTTTGCAACTTATGGAAGGAATTTGTAAGTAGTTGGAATGTAGCTGCTATCAAGCCTTGAATTCAGCAACTTTGATGGAAATAACTGAGAACGTGGCTAAGTGAGCAATTGAAACTGTTCAGTAATTGCAGGGTAGATTGGGGGATGATATCCCTCCTGGATTTCAAGCCCACCTCAATGGATTCCAATCCGTTTTCCCCATAACATGCTAACTTGTGTTTGGGATGTCATCTCCATGAATCTGCTGCCCATACTTCCAAATAGCTATTTTTGTCAAGGGAATGCCGCCTATACCAACTTTCTATTTGTTTTTCTGAGCATTTAGTCATAGAGATTCAAAGGAGCCAAATATTCACATCAGCTTCATATTCCCATCCATCTCTAAAATATTGTTTTAAGCTATTTTTTCAGTAACTTGTCCCCTTGACTTGCTCTCATTGAAAACTGCAATATTCTCCTCGTTGCTACTGAAAGCTTCCATTGGTTCATCAACAACTTGATTTCTAGAATTTTCTGCAAGTGAGCTAGCTAGTTCCTCTGGTTCAGAAATCGCTTCACCTTCAACATCTTTTGAGATTATATTTTTAATGGACAGTGTAGAGTGATAATTTCAGTTGGAGCTTCATTTCCCATGTTGTTTTTCTCTCCTCCAAGGGTGTTGGAGGTCTTATCAACATTTGAGGATTTTGGATTCTGTTTGGACAGATAATCAGCACAGGCTGTTGGAGCAAACTGCGCACCCCCATGGATTGATTGAATGTTCTTGAATCCAACTGTTTATTTAGGTTCTCACAGTTTGTTCCATTCAATCTGCCAACTGCTCAATTTGGCTCAATGTCTCATTAATTCTACAAAAGTTTTCATTCATTTGACTAAAAAACTCTTCCATTTCACCTTTAATATTCAAGAATACCCAAGTGCTGAATTCATGCAGATAGCTGTCAAGTTGTCAACAGTAATTTCCAATCACCCAAGACCATCTACCAGGTCCAGTCACAACCAGGAGTTCCAGATTTATAATAAAGGTCTTCTTAAAACATACAATTCTCAAAGATTCGTAAAGTTCTTGCAGTTCTTAGTTGATCAAGAAGAATTCTGCAACACACTTAGGGGAAGCTTGCTAACTTTTTGTCTAGTAGTCTTTTATAACCTAGATCACTTAAATTTTGGATCCTAAATCAATCTTGAATATTGAATCTTATCAAAGGATTCGAAAGTAAGATTCAAGAGGAAGATTTGAGAAAATCCCACAACGCATACTTCTCTTGTATCAATTTTGGGTATCACTCAGATAGCTTGGTGAATTTGGAGGGACGATAGTATAATTTAGGGTGGACTCATCAGATGGAATTTTTTCCCACACTATACTTTGGAAGTCACTGCTTTGATCTTGTTTTAAATGTCTTTCCAGAGCATCAAACCTTTGATATATTTGTGTACCCAATTCATTTATATAAGTTGTTAAATCTGATGCTTGAGCAGAAGAAACTTGAGGTTCAGTACTAGAATCCTGAGATTGAGTGACAACAGTAAAGGAAGAGGTATTACTTAAGGAATTATAATTCGCATACCTTTTGGCTTTAAGTCTTTTGCATTTTGTTGCTTGTTTCTTCTCAACTTACTTTGCCATTTGCTATGCTTTATTCAAGTCTTTTAATTTCATGCACGTAAGTTATGATCTCAAATCATGATTCAAACCTACACAATAGTCTTCAGCCTATCGTAAAGCAGACATTTCTACATAATTTTCATTCTGCTACTCATAATATACATCTGTAATCCTTCAACACTTGGATCACCTTATTGCAACCCATGAAACATTTTCATAGCATATCCATATCCTCTGCAGGGAGAGAATCTTTGCTTCAAGACTACCTTCAATTTCAACCAATTCTTGACAACATAGAACCTCAAAATTCGGTGCCGTCCGTTGCTCAACTCGCCACTCAATTTTGAAGTTGCAAATTGCAGCTTTTTATCTTCACTCATATCAAAGCATGCAAATTAATACTCTGCAGTGTGAACCCAATCGTGAAAAGCATCATAGTCTAATTCGCCAATGTAATAGGGAATATCATTGACATGAGGTGGAATTTGATCATGTCCCTCTTCAAGACAACTCACATAATCATAGTTAGAATATCCTGTACTTGAATGACTTGAGGAATGGTAGTGACAAAAATCTCTGTAAAAAGCATTAGAAGAAGAGTAAAAAGATTTTCTCATTGATTTGGCTCAAAAAAAAATTTAAGAGATTTTTTTTTTGAAAATAGATATTATTTTTAAGGAGTTTTTTTCCTATTTCTAAAACTAAGGAGTTTTTTAAAAGTTCTTTTTTTTCAAAATAGTTTTTTTTTCTGAAAATAAGGAGTTTTCTATAATTTTAGAAAATCTTGACTTTTTCGCAATTTTTAAGACGCAAGACTAAAGTGCAATTTACAATAAACAGAAAGGTTGTATTGAAATTTTCCAAACTTTTGTGGCTATTTTATAAATTTAAAAAAATTGGGGTTCTGCAATTTTTGAGGCAGGAGCTGTTTTGCAAAAATCTTAGGTGCAAAGGCTGTTTCATAAAACCTGTAGTAGGACCAGCTTGCAATTTTTTCGGTGAGGGCCTGGCTGCAAAAACTTCACTTACCAGGGTCTATCTACAAATAATGGAAATGGATTAAGTTCAAATAGTGAATAGAGGGGCTTGTTTGAAACTTTTCTGGAAAATTCCCAAATACATAGATGGATCGTCTTCTTCCTCATGCTTCAACAATGGTGTGAGGAAGGTGGTTTCGAACCCAATCTAGAACTGTCAACAACGACAAAATGGGATGCCGGGTTGAAAGTCGAAGCATCATCAATGATCTTCCAACATGTGGGATTGGAATTGGAGGTTGACTATGCTATTGGAGCCACTTGACATTGTCGAAGTCACTGGATTTACGGGGGAAAGTTACCGGGATTGTCAAATTTGACACGGGTGCGGGCAGCATTGTCAGATGGAAATTTCGAATGCTTTGGGTCACCAAATCGAAGAAGATGAGCTCTGCAAAGCCGTATTGTGATGCCATGGCCGTTGGAACCTTCAGGTTTGTAGTCGCTTGTGGCTACAACACTTGAGTGGTCACTAAAGCTATTAAAGATGGTGCCAACTATGCGCTCTAACAGCCTGGTGGATTTAAGCATCTATCCACAATGAAGATTTCATGCTTCATGAAGTTATTTGCGCAAGCCTGTGGAACAGGGCAGACATGATGGCAGATGTACAGCTCAAGTTTTTCTAGGCTTTGCTTTAATACCAAATGATGTAGAACTAATAGAGAGCAAAATGGATGAAAGAGGAAAAGATCCTTTGAGAGGAAGAAAAGAGGAAGAAAGGAGAAAAAGTTGGTAGGAAGGGAGGAGAAGAAGAGGAGACTTGGGGCAAAAGCAATAGCTTCAATAGTTTGATATACAAAAAGTATTCAACCCTAATTACAAGCTGTCTATTTATAGCTGCAGAAATCAAAACCTTAAAAACATAATAATAACTAAAATCCCAAATAAAGTACCAAAATGATGATCCGAATCTACCATGATGTTTTATAAATCTCCAACTGAATAAACAACTCTGAATTCTATGACTTTGCCTTTAATGCATAGGGCATTCTTCATTACAAAGTTTGTGCTTCAATACTCAAAATCACAAGAATTCACTAGAAACAAACCTGCATATAGGAATGATACGGTAAAGACCATTATGCATTTAATGATGTATCTTTCCTTATAAATACCAAAATAGAAATTCACAAAACTTGGACTATGTAATGCACCAAACTTCTGCAACAGCCTTTGTTTATGTAGCCTGGAGAGATGCTAAAATAATCGTGAAGGTCCAATAGTGTGCATCATATCACAAGGTTATAACTATTATTTGGTTGTGGTTGATTCCTGACAATTGTAGTTGTAACGATAGTGTGTATTTGGTATCAGTCATTTTTATCATCTGTCATCATCAGCAGTCAGTGTAAGCTAACGTGTAGCATGCCCTCAATGTTTCACTTGAGTTTTGGACTAATATGACTTTTACGTTTAATGCTTAGTGTGTGGCTCTTGGAAAAATTACTGCATTATCAGGACATAGGTTTCAGGGGCGACATGAATGAGTAAATGGATTAAAAGACATTTTCAGGCTTGACAATACCCCATTAATTACATTCTTTCTTGATGTTTTACATCCTGGGGAGTTTTTTTGGGCTTGGTAATTAAGATTGTGTTCAGGGAGTTTCTTCTAGCTCTGTAACTGATGACCATCATACTTATTTTGCAGGTGCATTTGATTGATTCACTACCCCAGGTGTTCCCAAGGATGGGAGCATGGGTAGAGGAAGTGATCATGGATGAGGGGAATGCAACGATCCTGACTCTCATTGCCTGCCTCCTCACTGTCCTTTATTTGCGTGAAAGGCAAAGACGGCATGCTGGTGCACAGCCTAACGCTGTGCTCAACTAATTTACCGAGGAAAGTGGAAAATCATAGCCACATTATTTGTAATTGTAAAATGGTAAAATGACGTTCTCCATGGTTTTCACATTTATATATGATGGATGGATGATTATTGGATTTTTGCGCCAGTTTCTGGAAAATCTTGCATTTTTATACGTCAATTTCTCTCCAGTAAGAACCATTTTGTATATGACAGACACGGGAAGGGGGAGTCTTTGTAGATACACCAAACCAAGGTACTCCACTCCGTTAACATTTTGTAACATGAGTATAAAATGGAAATTTATTTTATTGGAAATGCAGTTTTATTCTTTTTGTTTCCCCGTCCTTTTCTTTTCTTTTGTCCCATGGATTTGTTTGTATTCATTGGCTGTTGGGAGTTCATAAATTTTCAATGGTCCCTTAAACTGGGGGATATGTCCACTATTTGCCAATAACAATGGCTTGTGGCGGTTAGATCGTTGATGGTATCTGGAATACCTTGTAATGGTTCATCCAAATGCGTCTACCCATGCACATGTTGCCATAGTAGCTTAAGCCGACCACCAAGGAAGGCACTCGGTGGTGTTCATGTGCAAATGCTCCAACAGCCGCACGCGCCCCCAGTCTCTTCCTGGGGATGTATACCAGAAGGGATTAAATAATTCATCAGCATCAGCTGGTTACCTCGACATCAGCTAACGAATCTTAACCTACTTCAGCAAAAAAAAAAAAAAAAAAGGCCTACGGCCAATTTTGTTTGGGCTTTTTGCTGAATTTCTGTAAAATGGACTTTTTAAAATTCCTTAATTATATTTTAATCCTGCTATCGACGGATTTTGCATTTTAACCCAGTTAAGTTTTAAAATTGTGCATATTAAACACACGGAGGAAACAGTGTCAGCATCCGTTATAAAACAGAAGTCAAATAAAATTTTCGGATAAAAATACTCACCCACTTATCTTCTTCTTCATCCAACAGAGAATCCTAAATCCCCAGTCTTATCCCTTGTTCTAACTCAAAAATTCATCTCCTAACTCAAAACTAAAAGCATTTTAATTTAAAATCATCATTTTGAAAACAAAACAAAAAAAAAGATAAAAGCTTTCTTGCCAAACGAAAAATCAATCTTCATATATTAAAATCGCCAGCGGCCAAACGATACCAAAATGGAAATTCTGCCCGGATGAAAAAGCCACCTTTTAGCCAGATGAATTGCTAGATCCCGTCAATCTAACCCAATGATCACAATAAGGCCATCAAAATGGGCCCACAATGGAGCAGAAACCAATTGACCGGACCGACTCGGGTCCGCCTGCGAGAATGGAGTGACCAAGCCTTGTGTGACCATTGGTTGGCTTTCCTCCTGCGCTACCATTTGTGTGGCTTAAAGTGGAATGACTCTGTCACGAGATGCTTGTTGTCGGGGTTCATTGACCAGAAGCAGTTATGGAACCAGAAGAGCGGATCCAATAGGTCCACTTTTATGGTTCCTTTCATCAATGCCAGCATATTAACAGCTCAGATTTGCGCGTTTCTGAAGGATTATTTTGTGTATTTTGTCATCCCGTTTTCTGCTGCGGGTAGACTTGGCGTTTTTTCTTGCATACCGAGAGATCTGAATGCAATTTCGGCTCTGTTCGCTTGGCATGCAGCCCTTTTCTTCTCACGCAACCAGGGAGACAGTCACACTCGTTGCAGAGGCTCCACAACAGATCTTCTTATAAAGATACTATTAAAGACCTTGAGTCAGATATACAGCATGCCAGTAACTCTCTTCTTCTGTCAAAAGATTCGGTATCTTGGCATTTCTATCCTGTTTCCTTCTGAAATATCCTTCTTTAAAATTCATGCGCAGGGCTGCTGCTATTGGCATATCTTGCCTCCAATGAGGCTATCTTGCAGCCCTTTGCATCTATATTCCTTTTCTTTACGCAGTGGATGGACTGCAACTATATTTATGAACTTCCAAGTTATTTGGGTCTTCTCCGTAGACTTGTCTACCAGGTAAGATGTTCTCATCTGTAATTTTTTTCTATACGTCCAACTAAAAATTGAAGCACATGACATAGGCAGGCGATTGCAAGCATGATTCTTTTTCTTTTTCTTTTTTTTGGATGTATGGGTGTAATGACCAAGTTTTAGTTTGAAATGTTTTTGTGGTAAAAGCAATGATCTTTATGTTCTGTTCTCTCTTAAATTGCGCATTACAGGTTGATGGGAATATGCCAATCTCATCACTTGATAGAAAAGCCAGTCTCAAGGAATTTTATGGTCTCTCTGTCCTCTTCTTTTTAACACGTTTGCTTAGTTTAGGCTTCCTCTGATGTTCAATAAACTTTAATTGAGGTAATAAGTCTTGTGATGAAGCAAAGGGACATAGCTTGTTTCTTCTCTGTTCAAAACATTGTTTTTTTTGTATTGGTTTTGGAGGGCCTCTCACTTCTAAAATCTTGTATGACTTGCTCCAGTTATTCCTACTTGGTCAAGGATCTTTTTAAATCAGTTTGGACTCTATGCACGTTTTGCGGGAGGGGTACTTCATATCGTTATCTGGAAAATTTTAAATTGTTTAAAGCCTAGATGTAGTTTCCTATTCAGTGCAAACCATGCTTTGGAGTGGATTGGTCATTTTTGTTTCTTTCTTTTCGTTTCATCATATTAAATGTTGAGGGGTAATGAGTTTTGACTGGTATTCCCTGATTATGTCATTTTAGTCAAGGGTCCATTTGTTCTCACGAAAAGCTTGGTGTCATTGAAATTCAAATGAGCCTGACTAGCAATTAGATTTGTCTAAAACAATTAGCCTGATTAGAAATGAATTATTATGGAGTTGCAAAACACAAATTCAAGTGGGGGCAAAAATGAATTGCAATAGTTTCAAGAAAAAGTAATCTTTCTTGAAAGTAAATGGTTTCCACTTCATCCTGCAACTTAATTGTCATGAACTAATGATTTTAACTGAATGGATTCATGATTATCTCTACCATCTTTCTTCCATTCGTTATGTTTTGAATAGCTTGCAGCTGTTATATATCCTTCTCTTCAACAACTCCAAGGAGACTTAAGAGAACTGGAGAAAACAAAGCAGAGACATACAGAGATGTTTAGCCCAAAGAGGGCTGAAGAGAGGAGGGCAATAGCAGATAAGGATTCAGAGAGAGAAGATGAATGTGGGATTTGTATGGAAGCTTGCACCAAGATGGTCATGCCAGACTGTGGCCATGCTATATGCATGCACAGTTACCATGACTGGTAATCACTAGCACCAAATTTTCTTTTATGAATTGATTGGCCATGTTGACTGTTAACCATAGTTTCTTAAGTCGATTTTCATCCACCATGTGCATCGCATAGCAATGCATCAATCCTTACCATCCAAATTGTTGCACCCATTGTGATGGGGCATTAAGTTGGCATCTCACTTTATGAACACTTATTCTTCAAATTGGTGGTATTAGATGAAAATCTTAAACTATCAATGATTCCAGTTCAACCACTGGCTAATTAGGAATTCTTGTCCACTGAAATGCGGATTATGTTTCATCCATGATGGAATCAAGACAAATTAGATGAATCTAAAAAGAATCCCATGGATGCTTGCTATTTGTGGTCATCTTTTTCACAAATATATAGAACACAAAATCACTGTGATTTTGTTGAAGGTTTTGTGATCAGCAATAATTGCCTTGCATGAACCATCCACGATGATCACAGGCATCATGTGGATCTTGAAATCTTGAAATTAAAAATAAGAAAAATAGTTAAAACAATATAAGTAAATCTCCAACATGCCTAAAGTAAGGCAAAAACAAGCTATTCAAGATGGCGGGAAATGCAGATGAAAATATATATTTGATTATTGAATATAGCTTCCATTATTGGGTACCATGAACATAGAAACAAGTCCAGATGCAAAATAGCAAAGGTAAAAGAATAGCAACAGCATGATTGCATTGTATTGGCCTTATTCTAAAGAAGACGTCTTATTGAAGGTTAGTATTGTGTTTGGCTTTTAAATTTCAGGAATATGCGATCAGAGTCCTGCCCCTTTTGCAGGGGTAGCTTAAAGAGAGTTAGTTTTGAAGACCTTTGGGCTCTTGCTAGTAATGATAATGTCATCGACCTAGCAACTTTAGCTATGGAGAATCTTAGGCATTTTTATATTTACATGATAGCCTGCCTCTCTCTTAATGCCAGATAATTTTTTCTGTGTGTTATCATATAATCTAATTTTGTCAATACAAGAAGGATGTTGAAATAGATATAGATCCCACCTTCTTTTAAGAAGCATTTGGCAAGAGAATTCAATGGTCCATTCAAGAGAAGCAAATGGTACAACACAGCATGGTGCTTCTTTGTCGTTGTAAATATAGTAGCCTAATATATGGAATTTTTAATTCTGTAAATTTGAATTCTTGTGCTTTTCTTTTATGGAAATTTGAAGACCTCTGTAAGAGATAACATGTCTTTTGTGGTTTGCTCTGTAAAACTGTTGAAAGCAAATATATGGGGACAGCAACATGTACAGACCTCTGTAGAAGCGATCATGTCCTTTGTGGTTTCCTCTGTAAAACTATTGAAAGCAAACATATGTGGACAACAACATCTACGAACCTCTGTAGGAGCAATCATGTCCTTTGTGGTTTCCTCTGTAAAACTATTGAAAGCAAACACACGGGACAACAACATGGATAGACCTCTATAGGAGAGATCACATCCTCTATGGTTTCCTATGTAAAACCGTCAAAAGAAAACACATGGGGACAGCAATATGGATAGACCTCTATAGATTTTGTTGGTCTATAAGGTATGGCTCAACTCGAGAGGAGAGAGTTGAATTGGGTTTATAAAAATTTCTTGCTTTAACCCCGGTTATTTAAATTCTTTGTTTAAATGAATTGCCACTGAATGAATATAATGAAAGTCAAGCGCAAGCAATTAATACAACAACAAATAATAGGCATGATGTATAGTGATATGGGACAACTTCCCTACTTCACTCTTCCAAGAACACATCGTTAACTCTATCCACTTAGTTTTGATGACAGCAAAACTTGACTAATGAAGCTAATGAACGTTTGTCAAGATTTCAAAGTGCAGAGACAGCTTTAGAAAGAATATTTCAAAGAGCTTCAAAGGTGTTAGAGGAAAATTTCAAAGCTTCAAAATGTTGCATCTCAAGTATCAGAGTAGAATTCAGAAGCTTCAAAACATGGATGCCAAAGTTTCAGAGGAAGCTTTCAAAGCTTCACAACTTCAGAATTGGCACTCAGAAATTCCAAAGGAAGCTTTAGATGAACGCATTTAGATTCACAAGAAGTTTCAGAAGAATGCATTTGGGTTTCAAAGAAGTCTCAAGCTTCAGAGCAACTTCAGAGTTGCTTCAAAAGAAAAGAATGAATCTTCAAAAGTTAGAAGATGATGTTGAAGCTTAATGTGTTTCAAAAGTGTGAAACAACAATTCAGAGAAGTTCAAGAACTTTCTGCACAATGAAGATTACAAGTTCAGGAGTTCAGAACAAAGTTAAGACTTTTTCAGAGCATCTTCAGAAGTACTTTAGATGTTGAACACAAGAGAAAACACATCCATCTGAAGAATCAGTGCTTAAGGAATTTTAGAACATCTAAAAGTAGATGATCCAAAAAATATTACTGAAACGAAGTCAATATTCCAAAGATCTAAATCAAGCTTCAAAAGCTCTGAAGAAACGTAGCAAATGGCAAATGTCAAAGTACCGGTAAGGCTTTGAAAATTTTAAAAATGTAAATATTCACTATGGTAAACTTTCGGAAATTTTTCTGGTGCAGCATACTGTAAAATTGAATTTTTGAGAAATTTTATTATTAAAAAATTATAAAAATAGATAAAATATTCATATTAATGTGAGGATGATGAGGACATACTTTAATTAATAATTAACAGGTGAAGAAAAATTAAAAATTGCATGTGGAAAGCTGAAAAATCGAGTTGCAAGTAATTTCTGAAAAATTTTAATTTAATCAAATTTAATTAAAAAATAAATGATAAAATTATGAAAATAATGGATGAAAAATTGATTTGGGCATAGGATATATCAAATGGATGACTCACATGTGTAAAGAATGATAATTTGATGGCTTTTTGAAAATTCAAGAGAGTGAGTGCGCATGGAAGTGGGTGAAGCATAGACTACCAAAATAAAAAACAATATAAAAAATTTATTTTTGCAATGCCCATCCCATTTCCATCGTCCTCATCTCCTTGCCCATGTTAGCCAATGTAAACCCTCTTTCCCCATCATCTCAATTTTCCATTTTAGGCAATTTTGCTTCAAGTGATCTATAGCAAATGTTGATTCAAGTAATTAGTGAACTATAGGATATATTTTTTCTTATGATCAAGAAGTGGCAGTCACCCAAACATAGTGAATTATTGCTAATCAATGGGGCCCACTAAAAGAATTTGAAGCTGCTTAATCTAATTTAAATGGTGATGATGTTTATGAAAGAATATCATGCAAAAGTTGATTTATCTTCAATGAATTTCGAACCCTAATTCAAGGGGGTTTGCTGAAAATTTTAATAGAAAATTAAGGACTATGATTAGGATGTTTAAGGTTGGATTAATGATGGATTAACTACAGCCAATAATCAATAATATCAAACATTAGAAACAGGTTGTTGAATTTTTGAATTGGCTCACATGCACATGCTGTTTATGGGAGTTTAGTGGTTGGAAATTGTAATTTCTAGCAAGGTGCTTAAGTTTAATTGTAGCATGATAATCAAAGTTTAATCACCTTCCTAATACATACCCTAAATGACCCAAATAGCCAGTGAATTTAGTGCGAATTGAAGAGGCAGTTAGATAATGCACTCATTGTGGTTTTGAATGAAATTTAATACAAAATTTGTAATGATTAGGCTGAGATTTGGGAGCAAATTAAGGCTTCGTTAGAGGGTGTAAATTGGAGTGTAAGGGTTGTGCAAATTGCTCAATTAATTAAGGTAAGCAAGTAGTTGTTTTAAAGTTGTTTTAAGTTCAATTTGATTTCTTTGAATGATTACAACTTGTATATGAGTTTCATGATTTTAAACATGCATTATATACCCCATGCAAACATAATTAATATATTGTATTAGCATGAATTAAATTGCATTGAAAACAGTAGAAAAAATCAAATGGAATTTGGATAAACAGTGCACTGACAGAATACCTTACCAAGTACCCCTCTTGAGGTTGATTAAAAACTAATTTATTGATGTTATTTTTCAAAAGTAAAATTATTTGGTTAAAATATATATAACGGAATACTAGCATACCAAATTTCATGAACACATTTCACCGTTTGACCCCTCAAAAAATTCTGAACATTAAATACCCTGAAAATGAAATGCTTATAGCGTCCAACCTTTTTAAAAATTTTGTTTTATTTTTAATCTTCTCATTTTGACATATTTTAAGCTAAAATGTTTACAAAAATTTCAATATATTATGATGAATTGACGAAAAATTTTGAGGGGAAAAAGAAATGCATAATTTTGTCTAATATTTTTTCTTTATATTTTAATATTTTAATTTTAAATTGCTCAATTTACATTATTTTAACTTGAGATTTGGATCAAATATTTTTCATATTATATAGAATCTACAGAAAAATTTTCAGGTCAATAGGATATAAACTAGGAAATAAGAATTTATTTTAAAAATTATGTATGTGTATTATACGCCCCCGGGAGTGCCGGTAAATTCTGGTTTTAGTTCTTGGTTGATGCGGAGCCTAGTGTGGCTCATATATATTTTTTTTATGATGGTCATAGGGCCAACCTGTGTCCACCATATGGCCAGAAGTAGCCTGATTGGCCAGTGGGCGGTTGTGTGGGTAGTCGGTGCGGCCGAGCATTGCTATTAGCCTGGATGGCCTGATTGCTATGATTTGCCTGAGTATCTTGAGTAGGCATGTGTATGGAGAACTAGTACTCTTGTAAGGCGATGAGGGCCGCGTGCCACCGGATACAGTAGTGTGGCTGTGTGGGCTTAGCATGCTTCTAGTTGGGAGTGTCGGGATGGACCTTACACGCTGAAGAGTGAAAGGGTAGTGTTCTGATTTGTGTGCCTCTTGAGGAGGAGTATGTGGATGGTTGAGGAGTGTGTGGATGGTTATAAAGTTTGTGGATGATAGTGAAGTAGTGTACTGGTGTAGGAGGTAGCCGTGGATTGGCAGATAAAAAGGACAGTATGACGTATCGATATTCAAGCCAGTATTGACCGATTAACTATGTATACGATATCATTATGAGTATATGTATGAAATAATTAATGAAATATTAACATTAAAATCTTAATAAACCTGGCCATTGACTGACTATGAAATCTTACATATGATATGACATATTTTGCCTATTTGCATCATTGTTTACTGCTCTATTTGCCGTTATTTTTTATATTATTTATAGTCATATTTTTTCGCTTACCTGCTCACTGACTTTTGCCAAGACATACTTTTATTTAAATTTTTAGTTGACAGGCCATAGGACGGAGCCTAACTGGGTGTTAGGTCTCGTAACCGGGCTAGGCCATGACACCATTAGAAGCTTTATTCATTTTCATGATTTATGATGATGTATATTATTGAATGAGTTTTGAATATGTATTAGACATGTATCATTATTTAGTTGTACAGCATGTCATTTTATGCCATGGGTGTATATGATTGACAGCTAGGGTACAATGTACCTCGATCTTGGTCTGTGGGAGCTGTGGTGATGTGTGTTGTGGAGGTGGCAGTTATATAGTTTGTGTAGCAAATGGTAGGGCCTGGAGGCGACCATATTATATTTGCATATTTAAGGGTATTTTTTATGTAATTATTATGGTTTAGCATATTATATGCAAGACAATGGTGGTAAATGAGGGGAGATTATGCCAGAATTTTCTCTGAATTTACTACTAGTGACGCTCTAGTGAGGAGGGGTGTTATAGTACCCAACCTTTAGAAACTCTGAAGTATAGCTTTAGAGGATTAGAAGCATGAGGTGATGCGTTAAAGAGAAACCTGACATTTCAGGTGCTCTAAAACATGCTAATATGGAACTACAGAAGTTGACGTTTCAAAAATTCTCAAGGAGTTCAATATTTCAAAATTCCAACCTTCAGAGGTTTTGATATTTTATTTCAGATGCTATGAAGCGACAATTACTTCAAGCACTTGCAACATTTTAGAAAATCTAAAGAAGTGTAGCCGATACCTTAGCCGCCAGCAGTACCGCCTACCAATGTACAGAGACATGGGTTCGAGAGTTTTGTCAGGGATTCGATCGCAGCCGGTTTACCATACCGCCTGCCATATTGCCTGAGGTGCAGCCGAATACCTCAGCCGCCTGAGTTACCACTTGATGATTCAAATGGTCAGAAATTTGAACATTTCTCTCGCATTCAATAAGCATCACCTAACCCCAACGGCTAGAGTTTATATCCGACTATAAAAGGGAGTTATTTTGGGATGTTCAAGTAGTTGTTGCAAGCATTAACTAAGCTCTCATCTTTATTTACTCAAAGCAACTCAAAGCCTTCAAGTCCCAAACCTTCAATCATTCATTAAAGGCTCTCAACTACTTTTTGGTAAGCAAATACTACTGTATTCAAAGTTGTTTAAGTCTTCCCCTACGACCTCAGAGAAACACTTCATATAAGTGTAAAATCTTCCTTTTCTTATTTTCAGTTATTGCCTTGAGTTGGTGTTGGAGGCCAAGCTTAAGAAGAACAATATTGGTTGTTGGAATGTGTCTCGCAACCAGTTTGCTAACTTGTATCCGCGCCCTCTTGAGTTGGAATCAAGTAGAGTGCATTGGCACTAAGTGTTTATACCCCCTCTTGAGCTGGAATCAAGAAGAATAATAGATGCACTGATTTGTATTCTATTATAATGAGATAGGGGAAACCCAAGTCACTAAAGAGAGTGCTTGGAAGAGTAAAGTAAAGAACTTAACTCGAACCACTATAAAAATATCTTTCTAATGTCTAATTATTCGATTACTTGCATTACTTATTTCATTAAACTAAAAAGAGGGTTTTGATCCTTGAAAGGGGCTTAAGCAGAAATTTTTTTAAACCGAATTCACTCCTTCCCTCTTGGGTTGTGCCTAGCCTATGGGACCTAACACAGACCTCTTATGTCTTGGGTCCACTATCTCAATGGAATACAATTAGTATCACTGCACTCTTTTAGATTCCAACTCTATGGGGCATAAACAACTTAGCAATTGATTATGAGGTACACTCCAATAATCAAGTTGCTCTTCTTGATTACAGCTCAAAGGGGCATAAACCTTAGTGCCTCTTGCATTCTTTTAGATTCCAACCTTAGGGGGGCGTAATACAATCCAACAAGTTGATTATGTGACACTCCAACAATCACCCTTATTCTTTTTGGGATTGGTCTCCAATACCAACTCAAGGAATACATAGAAAATGAGAAAGAAAAGGATATTAAACTTTTGAATGTGTTTCCTTGTAAGCACTAAGGAAGCTTTGAATGTTGGTTGAAGATGATACATTGAAAGCTTTTTTGATGGTTTGAAGTCTTCCCTTGTTGTTGTAGAAAGCCTTGATTGAAAGATGATAAAGATTGAAAACTTTGGCTTTGAGTTACAAAGAGATTTGAGGATTAAGGCTCAATAAACACTTGCAACACCCTTCAAACATTCCAAATTGACTACTTTTATAATTGGATTTAAAATCCAGCCATTGGAAGGTAGGGGAGTGCATTAAATGCGAGGGAATGTTTGAATGTTTCAACCGTTGGAGTCGATAGGTGATATGGCAAGCGAATGGGCAAATTGACTATGGTCCAGGCAACATGCAAGGCACCTCGGCAAATTAGTTACGGTCGGATCCATGGCAAAACTCCTGAACGTATGTCCTTGACCACTCACAGGCATTATGGCAAGTGGCTGAACCAATCGGTTGTGGATCAGGTGATATCAGTAGGGGGATTGAGTTTGCTAGGTGATGCATTAACTTAGGTGGAAGGTAGTAGCATGGGGTAGCTATAAATTTTGGCTGCGAGTTGGCAGGATATCCTCAGTCGGCTGGGATATCAGTTGCGGATGTCCACAGAGAACACATTCTCCTAAAATACTGGAAGCGATATGTTGGAGTAGTTAAGATGTCAACTGTGGGGTGTTAGCTCTTGTGCAAGTATACACGATCACAAGTAATATAGATGAGGTAAGTTGAGTATCGTTCCCATGAGGAAGTAGGTTGTTACACACTAAGTACCAAACTTAGTTCAAATTGGTAATATTTGACTGAACAAAATTTAGTAGATAATATAAGAACTAAATCTGAATAATCAATGAAGTTGACAAATTGTAAGAGCAAAAGAAGAAATATCAATGGATGAAATCTCTAGGAATTCAACTTCAACTAGCAAATCCACTTGTATTGATGAATTACATTAAGTAAATCATCATTCCTCTCATTGTCAATCGGATGCACTAAAGGATCTACCACCCTTTCTCAAGTATTATAATAGGTGTGCCTATTAAGGTGGTTTACTATGGCTCCATGCAAATCCAAATTGATAAACCCATTTAGCTTGAGCATCCAACTGTAATATACACGCTCGCAAGGTCATATTCACACGGATTGCACATGTACAATGGCTATTTCTAGACTTTATTACATCATATGTTCTTCAATTCAAGAGTCTATTCCTAATTCACATCTCTCGAGTATAAATTAAGAATCTTAGTTCATGCACATGGTAGCTAAGCATATACATGCGTTAAGTTTGGAAAAGAAGAAATAATGAGGAAGAAGATAATTTAACTCAAAAATAAAACATCAACACAAGCTTCATTGCTCATATCCATTTAATTCTAGATAATAAAAATTTAGAACATCATATTTGAATTAAAACCAACTAAGTAATTGATAAACATCATCATAATCCAAGTTTGAGTGTTGATTCAAAAACAAAAGATGAACTAGAAAGAAAACAGAATATTCAAGTTGTAGCGGCTTTATCCAATGATCTCCTTGCTCTCTCCTCGTCCAACTCTTTGTCTATGCTCCACTCTGGTCCCTCGCTCTGTCTCTAGATATCTCCTTAAATAACCTAGACAGCATGATTATAGTAACACTCCTCCATGAATTGCAACTCTCTTATGCACAGAAATCCTCTTCTAAAAATAACTCTGTCTTTTTCATCCGGAAAGATTATTTCCATACGACTTCCAACAATAGATGTTTCGCAATTGATTTCCCAAAGATCCCTTTCGAATATTGCAACAGTCTTCTAGAAATTCAACAATGTACGCAATAAACCTTGCTTCCAAAAATAATTCAGATGATTGCAAGTGTTGATCATTGTGGAACCCTATTGCTAAAAATATATTACTGATCATAGTTTGGACAGCAACATCTGACACATGGAAGAACAACTAAAATTGTGCACTTCTAATTCCAAACTTTGATTTCAAACTTTGTTTCTTGTTAGGTTGCTTTGGAGGCATGAAAATCGAGCTACTGGTTCACTGAATATTAACTTCAGAGTCATTGAAGCCAATTTTGGAGTTTAAGTCTGCTTCGGAGGAACGCAAGTGAACTTCGGAGTAAAAAATGTTGCTTCGGAGTTCTCTAAAGTGAACTTTGGTGTAAAAATTTTTCTTCGAAGTTCTCTGGGGTGAACTTTGGAGTAAAAACTCTACTTCGGAGTTTTTTGAGGTGAACTTCGGAGTAACAATTCTGCTTCAGAGTTTTTGATGTTCCAGAGCAATTTTAGTAGAATTATCATAACTTGCTCATACGAGCTCCAAATTAAGTGATTTTTGTTGGCTTGGATAGATAATTTCAAGATCTACAACTTTCATCTTAATCACTTTTCCTGATTTTATTTGTATCTCCATTCTTTTTGCATTGGATAGATAATTTCAAGAGCTACAACTTTTATATTGATCACTTTGTCTGAATCATTCATCTTCTGTGAGTTATGAACCTTCAAAGTGACACCTTCTATCAAATAAAGTAACAGACGAATGTGAAGCTCTATAGACAATTGTACTGTTTTAGCCATAACTTTCTCATTAAAATTTAGAATCATATGATTTTTGATGCATTGGAAAGATAAGAATAAGGGCTAAAACTTTTTATGTTGAACAGATTTTTCAGATATGCGAATATCCACTGAAAAACATTAAAAGAAAATCTTAAACATGTGAATTTAGATATAAAAAATATATTATATTATAAACTTATTAAACACCCCCAAACTTAGCTTTTGATTATCCTCAAGCAAAATAATAATATGATCTCATTAATTAGTCAGGAAAGTCTCTCTCAAACAATCAGTAACATGCTAGATAAATTACACATGTGCACATATTTTAGAAATCACTCAAGGTACTTTCCCAGTAATCTCATGAAACCCATGCTTCATCAATCATTTCATGAAATGAAAATGTGTGTATGTGCAATGTCAATTAAATGCTACGTGCATGTTTTTCAATCAACAATGTGCAAACTAGTGATTTTCATGATCTTCACAAATCACTCATAAGCTTACTTTTCATAATCCCTCTTCACTAATGTAAAAAACTCTGTTCACTTGAATCAATAGGTCTTTGTTAAGCTTGTAATGGAGCATTGGGTTTAGCTAACAAGAAAAGGGAATAAGAATACACAAAGTAAGAGATCCTATTTGCATTTTACATGAATATTCACTCTCTTAACTTTTTGTTTGGGGTTTTATCTGTTTTATAAGTTGTATTACTACCACATCCTAGACTTATTTTCTTTTACTTTCAGTAAAATGTGATCCCCCCAACTATGGGTTGTATTACTACCACATCTCCAAACTTATTTTCTATTGAGTTCATAGAGATATGATCTCCCCAATTGAAGGATAAATCCTTATTGATTTCTTTCCTTTTGTCTTTTTTCTTCTTCTTTTAGCATTCTTCTCTTTAACTCCCCCAAACTTATCTTCTTATGTACTCATGTACCTCTCTGCAACTATGTCTTTAGAATATGTATCTTAATAGGTCAATCATAGTTTTTTAGGCTAAATAGGTTTAAATGATAAAGCTAAAGAAAGAAAAATTGAATGATGGTCTTTTATATGCTTTGCATATACCATTCTTTCATTAAAGCTCAATGGAGATACTAGTGACAATGAATGTACTAGGTTAGCTTAAAAGACTCAAACTGATCAAAGAATGCCTAAATCACTTCCAAGTAAACATGTTTTCTAGGATTTCGCCTTAAGAAATAATCAAATAAGTTCTAGCATGCTTGTGTCAATCAGAATATGTTATGGAATTCACAACATTACATTATCACTAATCAACATACACTTTGCATGATCATAACATAATGTGTTAATTGAAATTTTGTTTAGTCATGAAAAGGACTTATCATAAGAATTAGTAAATCACAAGGTAGCACATATCCTTCTTTCTCAATAGTATGCATTGGTAATCAAAAACTCAGCGTATGTCACTTGATCATTAAAAGAGAATTAATCATATTCAATTTTAGCATTATAACACAGTTGTTCTTGGATTTCTTTAGCTAAGTTATCAAAATAGATGCTCATAGAGAAAATTTATACCCAAATTTGAAAAAAAAAATTCCAAAACTAAATGCAAATCTTAATGCAAATCTGAAATCTTGGTTGTAAATCTGAATGTAACTCCCCAAATAACCCCAAACTTGAATCAAACATTGTCCTCAAGAGAAGTTAGACCTACAATCTGTTGAAACACTTACCTCATTAGCAGATTTGGATAAAGAGTCAAGCCTAGTGTCAAATTGTTGCAAATTGGCTACCATGTTTATAATCAGATATCTTGCAACTTTAGGAGTTTTATACACAAAAGCTTCTCCACTTGCGGCATCAATCATGCTCCTTTTAGTGGGAAGAAGGCCATCATAGAAATATTAAATGAGTAGTTGCTCACTAATCTAATGATGAGGGCAGCATGTACATAATGTCTCGAAACGCTCCCAATATTCGTATAAAGATTCTCCACTATGCTGTCTCACACCACAAATTTCCTTCGAATGTTAGCCGCCCTTGAAGATGGAAAATATTTCTCCAAAAATAACTTTTTTATTGCATTCTATGTTGTGATGCTCCTAGAGGGTAGATAATAGAGTCAATCCTTAGCCAAATCCTTCAAAGATAACTAAAAGGCTCTCAATTTTATTTGCTCTTCAATCACTCCTATGGGCTTCATAATCGTAAATACCACATGAAACTCCTTTAGATGCTTGTGAGGATCTTCACCTACAAGACCATGAAAAGTCGGCAAAAGATGTGTTAGTCTAGATTTTAATTCTAAATTAATAATAGCATATAAATTAGAAAATGGTATGCATAAATGTTATTGATGCAAATCTGGTGTGGCGAGTTCTTTCAAAGTTTGATTTCCAGCCATGATTTCCTCCTTTTCTGAATTAGAATTACCATCATCAAATAGAGGATTAGAAAATAGTTCATTCTCTTAAGAAATTCTCCAAGCTTCTCTCCTTAACTTGTGCAAATTTCTTTCTATTTCTGGCTCGTACTGCGCATCACCTCGATTAGAAGATCGAGTAACAGTCATAAACAATTAAGGAAAATCTAATAAACCCTAAAAAAATAACTAAGGAAAAATCTTTTTTTCAAGAAGAAAAATTTAAGAATAAAATAAAGATCACTAAAGCACAAAAATCAACTAGAATTACTCCTCAACGCCACCGCAAAAAATTTAGTGTGATGTTGTAGGCAACAAAATTTAAAACCTATACTCAAAGAAAAATTACTTATAGTAGTGCAAGTAACATTCGATCCCATAGAGATTATCTAGCCTAGTTTTATGCGATGTGAACAAGAATAGGGGGTTTTGAGTGTAATAAAAACAGCATTGTAAAAGAGATCAATCAAAAAAACAAACCTTGGTCAAAGTCAACATCCACCATCAGAATCTTATAACTGATCATTGATGTGAATATAAATCAATTCTTAGTTTTAATATTTCCCATTGAAACTATTTTTCCTATCTCTCCTTCACCATTGTTAATTAGAAACCAGCATTCTAATTAACCCTAACTACTAAACAACCCCAGACTAGTGATAAAGGTTTAATCTAATAGCAGCTTTAATATTTATGGAGATTGGTGAAGCTAAACAACACAAGCACCAGCGATTGTATTTAATTTAGTTAAATATTCTTCCTAAGATTTAATAACTACTGTCAACAGCAAAATCATTAAATCTTAGTTGTTTCAAAAATTAGAAAGATCAAACCATTACGAATTTGATATCTAATTTAGCAATAGATTCCAATGAATAACTAGTTGGCCTTCATAGTAATTACATGCAAAAATCATAATCATATACACAGAAGAACATTCAATACTTAAAGCATAAATTGAATAATGAAAATTATTTAGATCTCACAGTATATTGATGCTAAGGGTTTTGTCTCCTTTAACCAAGGATAAAAGTTTAGCCATGCAGGGCCATGAAAACATAAAAAGAGAGAATAAAGAAGAGAAAAGAGAAGAGAGATGAATTTCCTACACCAAGCATTGTGTTTCCTACATTTCCCCCTCCTTAAATAGCCCTAATTAGGGTTATTTTCCACTTCATGTGGATTCCCCTAGTGTTCTTACTATAAAATACACAAAATACCAAAAATATCAAGTTTTCGCACTTAGGAATCGCATTTGCACCACGACTCTTCATTCTGAGACCACGGCGCCAAACCTGTTGTCTGCAATGGCTTTAGCCATATATTTCTCATACGATATTAGAATTATATGATTCTTAATGTATTAGAAATACAATTTCAAGATATACAATTTTTATTTTGATCACATTTTCAAAATCAGCCTACAACTATTTTAAAAATAGGATACAAGTGATGTCTTGTGTCATATTCAATGAGTCTGAAGTCTGAGACAATTGTAGTATTTTGACCATAAATTTCACATATGATCTCAAAACCTTGTGATTCTTTATTTGTTGGTTGGGGAACTTGAAGGGAGATAACTTATATGTTTAACACTTTTTCTAAATCAGTATTATCATGTACCAAAAATAGCCTTGAAGTGATGCCCAAATTATGAAGCATTGACAAAGCTATTCAAAATCATCCAATTAGCTTCTTTTTGCATTTAACAACTTCATTTGTTTCCTAAATCAAAATATAAGAATAATGAGTACATTTAGGAACCAAATAAGTGTAAAAGACTAAATATTAAGGGAATAAAATATGATATTTTATATTCTCGTTAATGTAGTAGAGATCTTTGTAACTTAAGAAGTCCTCCCATCCTTCATATTTTAGCCATTGAATCACTTCTAGATTTAATCCATTTACTCCAAATAAAGTGAAATTGTATATCCTTCCTCTAACTATCCTCTTGTTTTCAAAGTATTTCTAAAATTTTTCAAAAGAAGATACTCTGATATTGAAAGTTTTGCATTCTCATTTTCCAATACACATAGTTATCCCATCAAACTATGGAGGTCGGGTAGTGGATTATCCCTCTGTAGCAATATTAAGGAAGAAACTGTCCATCTTTGGGATCACTTCACAGGTTATGTAAATTGGTTTTCAAGAATAACAAGTGAAGCTTGGTGTGATACCAATTGTTGGTCTCTTAAGTTAGCTCAAGATGGGGGGTGAATTGAGCTTTCAAAAACCTTTAGCCAAACAATAGAGTTTTGTACAAACAAATAGGGTAACAAATCAAACAGCTCAAAAGACAGTTTGTTTTATAGTGGTTTGGCCCAAGCAGGGTTCCTACTACACTTCTCTGAGTCAATTTTACTTACTGCACTCAAGTTCCACTAACACATGTTTAAATAAACATAAGTTAGTTTTTCAGAGCACCAACAAACTTTTACATTTATAGCAAGTCTTTCTTACTTGCTGAACTTAGAACATACAAATAGCAAGCTCCTTACTTGTAGAAATAGAAAGTGATAATGAAATTGTAAAAATTAATGTCTCTTACTTAAGCAATTCATGTGCTCATAATTCAAAGCAATAAATGATGTAACAATTAAGAGCAAGGATTTCAAACTTCTTGAGATTTAATGTAGATTGAACTTGATTGCAATTTCAAAGTTAATGTGCAAAGGGTGTTGAAAATATGGAAGAAAACTTTGAATACTCTTGTAAATATGCTTTTTAATTTACTCAACTAACTCTTTTAGAGATTTGAATCTTTTATTTATACTCTGGAAAGATCACTAGCTATTAATTATTATTTTTGAAAATTTTCTAATCGTTTTAGATTGCGTTTTCTACACTCAATGCAATCTATCCAGCAAATGTCATTCGGAATGTCTAAAGTTTAACTTTAGACCTCTGAAGGTCAGGAGTTTTGTTGTTACCATTGTTATATTAAATTTTAGAATTTGGAAGCTCTTTTTCCAACCTCTGAACTTTAGCTTAGAAGAGGAACTGCGTTCCTGCGAGGTACTTTAGATTTCGGAAGGTCGTCTTTCAATCTCTAAAGTTCCTTCTGATGGCTAAATATTTTCAATGACTATATCTTTAGACCTCTAAAGCTTGTGTATTCCTTTTGAAGTATCTTCTTAAAGGCTTCCTTGCTCCAAACTAAGTTCTGATTGGTCCTAACCTCTGAAGCATAGAATTCTTCCTCTGAACTTGTTCTTTGAAGCTTTCAGACTTGTCTTTCGCACTTTGGACTTTCTTTCAAATCTTCTGATGGTCTTATAATGCTTTTGAATTTATTTATCTTGATTTCATAGTTATCTTTATGCTTTTGAAATCTCATTTTAAGTTCAAAGTCATTATTTTCTAAGCATTTACTTGCTTTCCTTTCTTTAAAATTTTAAATATGATGAGTTTCAACTTGATATAACTTTCTTTATGCCATTCATCACTCTAAAGTTACTTCCCTAATATAGCTTATTTTTTTATTCATTTAGTTTATTTATTTTATTCATTTATTTCTGTATCACTTAGGAAAGTAACTTATTAGTACTATAATTTTTCACTCACATATTTTCTCACCATCTAAACTTAGCTTTTAAAACACATTCATCATCAAAATCAAGCTAATTAAAGGGGTTAGACTTAATAGAGAACGCCCAGCAAGTGGAATGCGTAACTTGTATTGAACTAACAATTGATGACTAGTGAACTCCATGCATTGATTATTTGTAATATGGAATTCTACTAGAAGATTCACAGGGAAGGACAACTATAAGAAGGAGAGCTACTTGATATGTGTATTACAATAATACCCTGTATCGCTAATCATATGATGGACTCTAGCTCCAATGTCTAAATTAAGAAGAGATTTAGTATGCACTTATGTAAGCACATTCCAGCAAATATGGTGGAAATCCATCTGGTCAAAGGTTATACCAACGAGTTAAATGCCTAGGCTATTACTGGCCTACCATGGTTTTAGACTCGTTATATTTTGCTAAATCATGCCTCCAATGCCAACTTAAAGGAGATATCAAGTATGTGCCACCTTCAGATTTAGTTCCTGCTAGTATCTCCTAGCCATTTACATTGTGGGGATTTGACATCATCGGTTGAATCAACCCACCCTCTTCCAAGGGATATGCTTACATTCTAGTAGCAACCAACTACTTTTCCAAATGGGCGAAAACTAACTTGTATAAGAGAGTTAGGGCTAAAGAAGTAATCGAGTTTATCAAGTTCAAAATCTTGTACCACTATGGTGTTCCACACCAAATAACATCAGATAACAGAACTTCATTCAAAATTGAAGAAATGGAAAGGATTACTAAAAGTAAGGCAGCAAACATGTATTTTCCACACCATAACATCTACAAGATAATGACTAAGCAAAAGCATTTAACAAGGCAATCTTAAAGATAATAAAGAGAACAATGAATAAGAACAAGTAAGATTAGCATCTCAAATTGCTAGAGGCGCTCTGGGGTTATTGCACCACTCAGCGTGCTACAACTAATGCGACTCCATACTCTTTGGTATTTGAAGCTAAGGTAGTCTTGTCGTTGTAAGTGCAAATCTAAGAGTGGTATACATTTAAACCTGATATACAATCATCAAATACATTCCTAATTTCAATATTCACCATTTTCAATATAAAACATGATCTTGTACATTTTTCAATTATCAATAAAACTGAAATTTCAACAAGTATCAATCAAATCATAATTGAATCCGCTAGCCCCAACTTACCCATAGCCCAGAACCTGCTTCGTCCCATGATGGCAATAAATAAATCTATATCAATATTATATACATTTATCCTATTATGATATGCCATGTGATTACATTTAATGTATAACATTCTGATTTTTCAATTATAATTATACAATGACATTATCATTATACAAATACACACAAAGGGTGCCAACCCCAATCCATCATACTATCATAAGTCTTCAATCGTTCTCATAAAACTTTTGCTTGACCTGTCAGCTAAAAATTTAAACAAGAAGGCATGAGTCCAGGCAATTCATTAAGTAGACAAATGTAATAAACATTAAAGAAACCTCAAATAGCATATTTTATATCAAACAATCGATATCCATTATTAAAATAATCACAAATGGATATACATTCATCAATTAGTACCAATAAAAAAATCCCTGTTATTTCCATTCAACCAATCAATCTCATATCGAATCAACTTCAAATCAAACATACAACAAAGGAATATTCACTATCGCTCATATAACTTTTATACCAAAACCTCAATTTGGTCAAGGTCACAAATCCGAATTCACATATTCAAATCACCCCATACAAGTCCCAAAATATTATAAGTCATGAATTACATATTTTCCCTATAGTAGTCATGCTTAACTCATGAAATTACCCAATTTTTCACTATTTCCCAAAACCCTAATCATACCAAATCATCAATTTTTTCCCCAATTAAGTTTCAAAACATCATTAAGCATGAATTAGTCATTTTCTCATGTTTCTAACAACAAAACCTTATTATCTTCTCCAAAAATCCGCTGTTTGCAAATGGGTAGAAACTTAGCTAACCAAATTTATGATTTCTTATGTTCAAATCACCATAATCAATCCATAAAATCATTTCCCCCATGATTCCTACATCATTTCCATGTCAAATCTCTCCAAAATCACTATTCTCAAAATGTAAGAAACCGTAGCAAGCATAAATCAAAAAATTGATGGGGGAAAACAAACTTACCATGAAATTCAGGTGTAACTTTCACCCATGGATGAGGATCCAAGTCCAAATCCCCCATTTGCTCCTTCTAATCGCCAAAAACTGGATTTTCTTTTGTTGCCCACTGTTTAAATATCAAAAACCCAAGCTAGAAGGGATGCTTGAGTAATTACCCATCTAAATTTCCATGTATCCTAGCAAAATAGGTGAGAAATGAGGCATAATAGAGTTAGGGGAAGAAAAATAGTGTTGGGGAAGAAGAACAGGACGAATAAAATAAAAAATAGAATGGGGTTCATCCTTAAAAATTAATTTTTTCACTACTCTAGTGCATCATAGAACCAATGTTGCGGCATCAATTTGCTAGATGCCAAAATTTTTTGCCTATGCTAAAGTGATGTCGTGGCATCAAATTTGGATGCCACAGCATCTAGTCCAATGTTGCGGCATCCAACTTGCTAGATGCCCAATGTGTTTCCTCTTTTGAAGCAATGTCGTGGTATCAATTTTCAGTGTCGTGGCATTGACTTTCTGTCCATCATTTTGTGGTTCTTCTTCACCATTTTTTCTTATTTTCTCTTATATATTTAATCCTTAATCATAACATATGAATATAATAAAATCTCATTGAAGTACATAATAATCCTTCATCGTATATATTAAAGATCATACTAATAAATCATCCCCACATCTATAACTTAACTCATCCCAACTTTTCTCATAAGTTCACTTAATTCATATCCCATTTCCAATACAATCAAATCATGTCACAATGCCCAAATACATGTTTTGACAAAAAGTTCCCTCATTTTCAACACCTTGAGCGTTACAGTCACCTCCTACTAAGAAGAGGTTATCTCCTCCTCCAAGTGATGCAGGATCTCTCGACCTTCTACTTCCTCTTGCTCCTTGGAAGCAATGAGATATTCTTGATGAGATAAGTGGTGGCTCTTGCCAAAACTCATTCCAACAAGTTTGCGACAATCCCTGCTAGTTTTTACCTCTTCTCTTAGGTAGGATAAGTTTCTTTGGAGGGAGGAAAGGTGCTCTGATGCCATGCTTTTGGCTGATGACTTTTCAACAATCGTAGTTCTCACACCTTGAAGCTCAACCTCCTTAATGGCAATGGCTTTGATAGGGGGCTTCAAAATGGCATTATGCTCAATCTACGCCCATTTCCTCCTAAAATCCTCTAGCTAATCAAAGATAGTGGACAGAAAGGATATGTCACCATCCAATCTCGTTATGTTAGCCTAGAATGAGAATCGGTCCCTTAGTTCTGCAATTGCATCAAAACAAGACACTCTCTACAGTGATCTTGCAAAATCAGAGTAGAACAGTTGTATCTCATCCTCTAAACTCTCATGTCGAGCTTACTCTGCTCTCTTGTAGCCTTGATGCGAGTATATAACAACATTTGGAAAAAAATCATCATTGAGCAAAACATGAAAGCAAGATGTGGCCACCTCCTATTTAACTCATAAGTACTATCATCAATCTCAACATGCTACAACTCTCTGAGAGCAGAGGGGGAGGCTACAACTACAATGTGACTATCAATGTTGAGGGCAACCATATCTGAGCTCCTCTCTAGTTGATTCTTAATTAGAACCTTAATGGATGGATTACTCTCATCTACGGTAACATAGCCTCTCCTATAATTGAATCACATGCTCGATGAGTGACATCTATGAGAGCAGCAGTAGTGACAACATCATAAGAAGGGGTCTTAGCTAAGGTAATATCCTCCTCAAGGATAGCCTCCTCTATGTGAAGAAAACATGAAGACAAGGGAGAGTCCGTAACAGGTATTTGAAGAAAGGAGATAAGGTCTCCCAAAGATCGAAGGGATCTAGTGACAATTCCCTCTGACCCTTTGCCGATGATCTGTTACAAAATCAATAGTGTCAGGAACCATCTCATTCTAATCCTCATGATGTTCTGCATGAATTACTTCAAGGATAAGTGCCTCTACATTCCCTCCCTCAGTTGTCTCCTTAAGTTCTTCAAAATGTAGAGGAGATGATGAAGTTGGGGAAACCAATCCACAAAGAGCAGTCACTAAGCGTGATGACTTAGAAATCACACTCTTAGTTATCCTTGAAGGTGGAGGATTAGACATTGTGTTGCTTGTCTTTGCCTTCTTACTTTGATTTGCAATTGTACTACTAAAAGGAATTCCTCTCTTTTGAGAAGCAAAAGTTCTCAAAGGAACTATAGCTTGAGGAGCTTTACCACGGAACTATACTGGAGTGTAATCTGACAAATATCGTACTAATCTAGGTTCTACATTGATTTTTACTTCAGTGAACTTCTCCGTGAAAGAGGCATCCCTGGAAGACACAAAGCAGTGAATCAAATTAAATATGCAATAAAATATATATGCATCAAACAAAGAAAAAGAAAGGAGTCATACTAATTGATGCAGTCTGCTTGGCATAAGTAGGAGGAGCATAAGGAGTTGGCTTAGGGACCTCTAGTTCTATTTTGATTCCTTTGCCTATAGGATATTGGTGCTCTCCATAACCTAGCCACCTAATTGCAATTAGTACGATAAATGCTCTGGTGGCCATGACGATCATCCATCCACAGAACTTGTTAGAAAAGTAGCTATCCTTTCGAAGTCCATGGCCCATTGCATTTTGAAAAAAAGCTTCATGCACATATCAAGCTTGAGAGAGGATATCAGCTGACAACAAATAGTATGGCCACAATTCAGAGGCAACTCCTTGCTAATCTTGCCTTCAGTACTACTATACCACCAAGCAAGTCCTTGGTTATATGAACTCTTTATATTGAACTAAGCAAGAAGATATCATAGTCATGGAATGTAGCTATGAAACAGAATAATAGTAGATACTACTAGGCTGGGCCCACACTTATTTCATGCTCCTCCCATGATATAGATAAAATACTCCCCAACATGTCCTGATAATAACCAAACTGCCTAGCGAATCGATATCAAAAATACGACTCTACCCAGAATTTAGAGTCATCTCAAAGAGGAAGCAAACAAGCTTGCAAAGAAATAATAAACTCATCAGTCTTCCCAAAGGTTTCATCTATGCCCTTCATCTCAAATCTTGCAAGATTACGAACTAGAGTGAGCAAAAATATTTCTTGCGAAAACTTGTACAATGTTAATAGTCGATCAGTCACTTCATCAAATTTCACATTCTTCAAAGGCACATTCATGAACTTTGCCAATAAGATACCTTTATGGGGGAAATGAGTTGGGGATTCTACCCCGTAAATCCAAGGGAAATAGAGTCTCAACTAAGCTATAAAGAAATAAGCTGGGAAGTAAGTGGTGCACATGACTTGTCTAGAAGGATGCATAACCATTTCGCCAAGCCCATAGTACATGTCACATAATACAAAAGGAGCAATAACTAGTATCATACCTTGTGCAAGCTGAAGGGCTAGAATTAAGCACGAGGGGTTGATGGGCTAATGATGGGCTAATGATGGGCTAATGATGAATAGGTAATGATGGAAAGTCATAACATTAAGAACAAGACCAATTCCTCCTCTGGGTTAATACGTCTCAGTAAAGCTTCATCAACTTAAATATTCCACTCAGCCCAATCTTCAAGTGTTGGCATCTCACTCACTTGGGCCTTCATATTAGAGGTCCTCCCAAACAACTAAGCCCAGCCTATCCATGAGAATTTAGTACCAAATTGTCTCAACTTACTCATTATGTCTAAGAAGCGGAAGTTGAAGCTACCTTTTCCAAAATTCTCATTTGGTGGAGGTACAAATCAAAAGGTTCTCCAATGATAAGCAACGCACAAATAACATTAAGGCCCCATAGTGTGATATTCATCTCACAACAAAGGAAATAGAAAGAGTTGGTTACATAAGACTAAAACTAAAGAAAGCCGCAGATAGCCTCCATGTGCCTATGGAATGGACTATGAGTACAAAGGATGATATTATAAATACCAACTCAGCGAAGGGTACCTTTATGAGTAGACGTATTGGTAGACAAGTAACCACTCTCAACACTTTTTTGTGTATTGAAAGATGGTTGGGAACGGAGAGCAAAAGGGCCTCTCGACTTTTCATACCCCGCATGCAAAGGTGTCACATTGGGGCATGGCCTGGTTGGTCACTTTTGAATCCAAGAAGCTTCTTCCATGAAATCTCTGCATTCAAGCAAATAAAGAACCCTTTGTCCAATTCTTTAACCTGGTACTAGCGAATGCCACTCTAAAGACCAAGATCACCATATTTCATTTGCTTCTATGGCTTTCGTTGTAACCAACAATGTGATACGACTAAGATTTTCCTTTCTTCCAAGTCATCTTCTGACACTTTTACACCTTGTTCAAGAGTAGCGTCGGATGGAGTATCTGCCTCAATAATGGGAGGATTGGAAATGGAACTGCTAAATGTGAAATGTGGCAATATTGCCTCACTACCCAAGTGATCACTTGCACTGAGCCCTCTCGTGGAGACTTAGCCAGCATCACTTGAGACAAAACCCACCTCATCTGCTCTTATAGAAGATTCACTAGAATCCAAGCTGTCAAGTGTATCAACAGATGTGGAGATACTTCTCTAGTGTTGAATTCCATCACTATTAAATGTAAAAAAGAAAAAGAAGGGAAAGGAAGAAACATAAAAAGTCAACAAAATCCCATATTCCAATTGCAAAAAAAAAAGGGCAAAATCATCCAACAGCTTGCCAAGGCTTTTGCTCCAACCAACCCACAGCTAGGTTGCACGCATAAAGGCCCGTTGGATGCCTGGGCCTTGCCCAACAGACCCTGCTAGGCCTCCCATCTAGTGGCCCGCCTAGGCTACTGCTCCAACTAACTAGCAGCTGGGCCGCGCACCCACAGGCTCCTGGATGCCTGGGCCCCTCTTCCCCTATTGGTCACACAATGGGTCGTGCCAATAGTAAGCCTGTGCACAACGATTGGGCCTCATCAACAGAAGCCTGTGCATCATGCTTTGGGCCCCAGGCTCTCGCCTAGGCTCATTCCGGTCAAGCCCGTGCACCAGTAGTAAGCCCACGCTCCAACATATCCGAGCTGGACTTCCTTTCACGCCTGGGCCTTGAGCCATATAAACTTGCGAGCACTTGGGCTACGCCTTGCAAAGCCCACTAGGTCTTCTCTCCTTCAATTGAAGCCCAGAAGTGTTATCCCTACCAGGAGCTGCGCTTGGCTTCTCCACTTTAGCCCACTAGATGAACACTGGCTCAATGCATAAACTACGTTGGTTCAATAGTTTTCATCACATATCTTCTTCCCCATCAAACACGATGATGGGTTCTTTTCTTACAATGGGGATTCCGAAGCCATGGAGATAGCATGCTTATGAAAACGGTTTAGGTGGCCACCCATTTCTTCTGTAATGAATTGATTTTCTAGATTAAAAAAAAGTGTGCAGAGCTTACCCAATTTTTTTAGGGAATAGTTAAAATAAAATCCCCAACGGGCAACTCTGCCCTTCTCCTTCCATCACGGACAATAGTGAAGGAAATGGGGACCTGGGTTCTCAAGGAAACTGACAAAATCAGTCCATGACAATGGCTTCTCTCCTCTTCTTCCAACAGAAACTAGAGAGAGGATCTCTGAGTTCTAATGAACTCGTCTAAAGAAGTGATGAACCGCAACGCTATGGAATGCTTCTATTTTGAAAAAAATGGAGAAGACGGTGGGTATTTAAAGAGAAGAAAGATGCTAACAGCAACTTTATTTCAAATTAAAATTTGAAAGTAGAAAAAATTGTAGCACAGGCTTTCCAAAGGATTTCCCAAATGAAGAAACTAACAGTGGCTTCTACTCGAAATCAACCCAGAAATCAAAATTCCAAAACCAACTTCCCAAGTTAATCAAATGATTTCCCATGATAACAATCACCGCGGGGGGAGACAATATGAAATACAACCCCGCGTGGTTGGGATGATTTCAGGCCCTGAGAAATCATCCCCTGCGCAGTTGAGATGGGTTTAGACACTGTTGGCCTGCGCAAATTGGATGGGTTCGGACCTCACAATTATGCATTGCCCATCAAGTATTGCCTTTACCTGTGCAGCTAAACCTGCAACCAAGTCCAAATGGTGACGTGGCCAGATTGGGTTCTCCGCCCAACCAAAGCTGTGCAGTTGGATAAAATACAGGCCAATTTTCCGTTATATGATATTCATCATCGTCGTTGGATGGCTCTCATCCGCGTAGATGAAGGAGCTGTTGGTGAAGGGTCAATGCGCTTGAAAATTCTGCCCGCACGGATAGAGTGTGCAGTCCAACCTTAGCCTGCGCAATTGGTATAGTGGGATTCGTTTTACCTGTGTAGTTGAACACAAAATTTATCCAAAAGATATGGTTTTTACCCGCGCAAGTGAAGAAAGTGAATCCGCACAGTCAAGCTAGGCCATTGCACTGGGAATGTCGCAGTTGAAGTGATGCGCTGAGAGTGCAATTTTTGGGACGTTGCTGGAGTCGTGAGCACATTTTCCAGCAATGTATCTCCCAACCCACACCATTCAAATAGCTTCAGCAATGCAAGATAGACCATTCTGATTAATGCATCGCCAAGATATATCCGATCACAGTTACCAATTTTCTCTTATTATGCTGTGACTTTCCTCGTCAACATCGATGTTTAGCTATAGCAATTCTCGCTCATATGAGAATAAATCATAAGGGGGCTACTAAATAAAATAAATCAAGGGCCATATGGTGTTCCATGTTTCTAGCAAATATGAAAGAGGGCTAGTTAACTGGTATTCCACATGATAAAACAAACAAATGGCTTACAATTAAAATTCTATGCATGACAAGGCCCATGCATAGGGAAATTCTGAAATTTTACATGCATCTCCCGTTGTCCAAGACAATTCCAACTAACAGATTTGGAAATTACATGAGGTGTGCAAGAGAGTGCATCCCTAAAATTAATGCACAAACATGGGTACACTGGACATTCTAACCATTTACCTTTGCATTGCTTAAATTTAATTGCATGGTACCCACTTAGACATAAGTGCAATTAATTAGATTTGGTAGGTTGGTAATCCACATTAGTAAAAATATTCCAATGGAAATATTTGGAATGGTTGAATGGTGCAAGCAAGACAAAATGAGCAAGGTTTAGATTCCAAAACTACCCCTAAAGGTGCAAGAGGGGCTTGGTTTCCAAAACTACTCTTAAAGGTACAAGTGAAGTTTGGTTTCCAAAACAACCCTAAAGGTGCAAGTGAGATTTGGTTTCCAAAACTATCCTTAAAAGTGTAAGTGGGGTTTGGATTCCAAAACTACCCCTAAAGGTGCAAGTGAGGTTTGGTTTCCAAAACTACCCTTGAAGGTAGTGGGTTTGGATTCTAGAATTACCCCTGAGGTGCAAGCAAGGTGTGAATTCTAGAATTATCCTTGGAGGTGCAAGTGAAGTGTGAATTTCACAATTGCTCTTAGAGGTGTAGTTGAAGTGTGAACTCCAGAATTGCCCCTAAAAGTGCAAGTAAAGTACAAATTCTAGAATTACCCTTAGAGGTGCAAATGAAGTGTGAATTTTAGAATCGCCCCTAGAGGTGCAAGTGAAATGTAAATTCCAGAATTGCCCCTAAAGGTGCAAGTAAAGTGTAAATTTCAGAATTTTCCCTAGAGGTGCGAGTAAGCTCAAGAGTATAAATACATCATCCTTCTCTCATTCTAAAGATAGAAATTTCCTGTACTGAAGCTTGAGAACTCTGCGAAAGGCAGGTGTCTCCCCTAACACTAGTGACTTTTAGCCTACTAGGAATTTCTCTTAGTGCTTGAGGGCACCTTGTCATGGCACACAAGTGAGTCCCACCCTTGTTGTGGTAGGTCCTACATGATTGTAATGAATAATAGGATAATATAATTTTGGATAATTAAAACACATTAAAATCAGTTAAAATACTAATTAAACCCTATGAATGGCAAAGTCAATCTGGAAATCAACTCATATGATTAGGTGATGATGACATGTACCCTACTCATTGTCATAAGCTGATTAAGGACTGTCATTAGTACTATCACTGTCATTAGTATTAATCATATAACTTGCCTCTACTGTCTCTCACAGGCTAACAATAGAGACTGCCCACTTTTGATTTTTCATAGGATATTGAAAAATATCACTTACCTAATCACCTAAGTGTCTAAGTCTAAGACCGAGTTATTAAGTTGTGACTCACCAAGTTAACTCTAGCAAAACCACTTCAATTAACCAAATCCAACCATATAGGTCCTATTTTTCCTAAGCTTCTCATGAGTAAATGAGAGAACTAAGTCACTCACAAAGTCATCTAACTATGACTCATTAAGTCAAATCCAATCAGTCTGATCCCACTTTTCCTAAGCTTCTCATGGGCAAATGAGAGAGATAAGTTATTCGCTGAATTATTCAAGCATAACTCACTAAGTTAAATCCAGTTATCCTAATTCCACTTTTTCTAAGCTTTTCATAGATAATTGAGATAGCTAAGCCTTCACTGAGTCACCAAATCATAACTCACTGAACCCAAAATGCTCAGTTTACCTGGTCTCATTCTTCCTAGGTTATCTCAGGAACATGAGATAGTCGCGCTACCAAGTCACTAAGTCATGACTCACTAAGTTAAATTTTATTGTAACTTAATCAAGGTCACCAATCTTTCCTATGCTTTCTGAGGTTATAAGGAGAGACGAGTGCCCTAAATTACCTATTTTCTTCTTAGTCTCTTTCAGGTCTAAACACAAAGAGGTCACCCGATTCTAATTCCTTCTAGGACAAATTAATAAGATCAAAACACTTATTCTTTAGGTTGACCCAGTGCCTAGTGTCCCAGTCTAGAACCGTATCATCCTCTATGCCCACTAGCTTGAGGCGATTCACAAAATTTCAAGTCATTACAACGTGCTCGATGGCCCCAAAGACAGCACACCCACTCAAAGGAGAGTGTATTTTATATTTTTGGGCTTCCAAATGCATGGTACTTTTCCTCTTAATCAAGAATTTTTTTCCGACATGGAGATGCCCTCGAACTACCACAATGTTGCATTCTTGTGTCATGTTGCCTGATCTGGTGTCTCCCCTTTCCATTGCACCAAATAGAAGATCCTCAAGTTCTAATTGCTTTGGCCCTCAACGCTCTTGTCTAGAATAGCCTCAGCTTCCTTGTCGAACTGTGTATAAACCATGGGATGTGAATATGCAATTTTTTGAATTACACTTAACAAGTGTAATTAATTGATAACATCAGATAAAATGGAAATTATTTCATTTATTCAAATTACAATGTTACAATTTTGTTCTATTTTGCACAAAACTCTGAATTAACATTCAAAGATCAATCATCAATGAACATTAAGGAGTTTGGAATTTGGAATTCTTGCTTTTACAACAAAATTATTTATTTAATTTCTCTTAAATTTTGTACACATCTACTTAAGTAAGAGGCATTTTCTCATTGTACAAGCATTTGTTGTTTTAATTTCAGTAAGGAAGGGGCTTGCAGTTTTTTCTGTATTGTATTCAGCAAGGAAGAGAAAATTGTTAAGGTTATAAGAGTTGTTGATGAGCTCTGAAAAACCAACTTTTATTTTGTTGATAAGTGTTAGTGGAAACTGAGTGCCGTAAGAAAGACTGGCACAAAGAAGTGGCGTAGGAACCCTGCTTAAGCCAAATCACTATAAAACAAATTGTCTTCTATGCTATTCATTTTTTCCATATATTATGTGCACAAAGACTTTTATTTAGCCAAAGATTTTAAAAGCTCGATTCACTCATCCCCCCACCGAGCTACCTTAAATAAGAGACCAACACAAATCCACTTTCATCTAACTTGTCCCTAAAAGTCACATCAACATGCTTAGGGCCTGGAACTAGTTTCCAAACTTTATTTCTTTCAAACTAATTCAGCTCCTCTTGCATAGCAATAATCCAATTTTCATCATTGAGGGCTTGATCAATGCAAGTGGGCTCAATGTTGGAAATAAAAGCAAAATGCCCACAAATATTGTGCATGAATTTTCTAGTCCTAACACCATCATAGATATCTTCTATAACTTAATCTCTAAGACGGGCATGCATGAACTTCAAATTAGTAGGGTGTTGGAAGAAAACATTACCTTCACTAACCTCTTCTTCCTCATTGTTTGAATTTGGATCACTGATTTGCTTTGAAGTTCCTTCTCTCGATTGGTTTTATAATTAGATTCTCATCTTCTTTAGCATTTCATCTACATCACTATAATTCTCCTTCCTTAGGTTTAGTCCAAATTCATCAAAAGTTACATGCACAGACTCTTCTACTACTTGAGTTTTATTATTGAAAAACTCTAAATACTTTGCTATTTGAAGAGTAACCAAGGAATATAGCTTTATCACTTTTTAGATTATACTTTTTAAGGTTATCCTTCCTATTGTTCAGCACATAACCTAAATAGTCAAAGGAATGGAAATAAGATATGTTTGTTTTCTTCCTTTCTAAAGCTCATAAAGAGTTCTCTTTAGAATTGTTGTAATGGTTACTCTATTTAACACATGATAAACAGTGCTAATTGCTTCTTCCCAAAATCTTTTAGATAATTTGCTCTCATTTAATATAGTTTTTGTGATCTCTTTTATTGTCCTACTCTTTCTTTCCATAATCTCATTTTATTGTGTAGTTCTAGGGAGCGAAAAGTTATAGTGAATTCCTTTATCTTCACAATATTCAACAATTTTTTTGTTCTCAAATTCACCTCATGGTTATTTCTAATTGAAACAATTGACAATTGCTTCTTATTTGGACAAGCTTTAAAAAGGTGAAAAACATAAAGAATGCCTCATCTTTGCTTGACAATAGGATTACCCATGTGAACCTAGAATAGTCATCCACAATGACATACACATATCTTTTGGCATCAAGACTCAAGATGTTAGATGATTCAAATAAATCCATGTGTAATAACTTTAGTGGTCTAGTTGTGAACACTTTATTTTTAAGTGAAAAGAAATTTTGTTTTGTTTGAACATTTGACAAGCTTTGCAAATTTGGTCTTTATCATATTTAAGCTTTAGTAGACCATTCACTAAGTTTTTTTTTCCACAAAGATTTGATATTTGATATATTGATATATCTCATTCTTTTGTGCCATAATTATGGGTCATTATTGACTGCAATTAGACATTTTCTTATGATTTCATCAAAATAACTAAGTATATATTTTCATGCCTTTTTCCTCTAAACAATATATCATCATTGGTATCAAATACATTGCATATATATGATTCAAATACAATTTTATAACCTCTATCATAAAATTGGCTAATGCTTAATGAGTTATGCTTGAGATCATCAATATATAGAATATATTCAATGCATGCATTGTATAAACTATAAATTTTACCTTTACCCTTTATGAAGCCTTTATCATTGTTGTCAAAAGTTACTGTGACTCTATTCATTAGCTTCAAATCCTTGATAGATCTTTATTCTTGGTCATGTGCCTTGAACATCCGTTGTCCATGAACTAGGTATTTCTTGCGGTAGCTTTAAAGCTTACCTTAGCTTCCATGTTGCTGATGTTCTTTTTTGTTTGATCTTTGGTGGGAGTGTGGCTTGAGGAATCATTTTCAATCTACACCATGAAATAGATCCGAGCCATGTTGCTTATCTCCTTGTCCTCTCTCTCACTTGAGCTTGTATTGGATGATTCTTCTTCAACTACATACATTCTTCTAACTTAATTCTTTGATGGCCTTCTGAATTGCTTTTCATTTTTGTCTTTTTATCTTCTATCATCCTTTTCTTTGAATTCCACTCTTTCTTCGTTTAAACACTCAACTATCATATGTCTAATGCCACCATGCTTATAATATTTGGGAAATTTCCTTCTTCTTTCTCTTTTCTTCTTCTCATAGTTCTTAGGCTGCCTTCTTGAGCCATTAGCTTTATTGCTTCTTACAACTTTCTAAATTTTCTTGCAAGCATGGCAACCTCATCTTCTATTTGTGAAGTTGACTCACTGTTGCTTTTCTTTGCTGCTTTTAGAGCCATTTTTTTCTTTGTTTGACAAGCTCTTCCCTCTTACTCTTAACTAGTTTATGGGACATCAATGAACTGATTAGATCATCCGCCTTTAGAACGTTCAGCTCCTTAGCTTCTTCAATCACGATAATCTTCTGATTCCACAACTCAGGTAATGCTCTAAGGATCTTCCTAACCTGTTCAGAGTTAGAGATTTCTTTCTCTAAACCTTCAAGAGTATTAGTTATTTTGAAAAATCTAGCATACATCTCAAAAATACTTTCTCTTCCTTTCATCTTGAAATTCTCTGATTCTCCTATGAGTTTGTTAATCATTAAAATATAGATTTTCACAAGTAATTTGCAAATTAGAGCATTTTCATTTTATGCTCTTGATGGATTTAAAAAATATTATATTAGAACATTTAATTATAGGGTACTTTAAATAGATCCACCTATATGAGTGTTGGAAGTGTAACTATTTCTATTTCTAAAGTGTGTGTGTGTGTGTAAGTTTGCTCGGAGGTATTTATGAAACTAAGATATTGATACATAGCCAAAATGTATCAGTGAGATGAATACTAAGAAATTTTGAAATCTTGTATGGAAGTATGTCCAATTTATCACATGAGGTCAACGATTCAAGGCCCTATCCACTATACATATTGGTGGATCCCAATGTACTTTTACTAAGGTTCAAATATAAAAGTCACCTTTTTTATGTATAAAATTTCGTTGGTTCATATGAAGTTATTCAAATTTTGAAAAATGATGGGGGAATGTTGGTAATTCTTTAAATTTGGTCTCTCAAAATTATATTATACATATAATAATTTTCATTAGGAAAAAAATCGTAGAAGTGGTACTGTTCTTAGTTTTCTAGCAAGGTGTCTTGGGATTAAACTAATTCCAAAAGCAAAGTATTTTTTTACTCACCTCTTCGTAAGAGACCTCGACAAAGTGGATGCTAAAGTGAGAGTTGAAAGAAGCAAAAATTTGAAAACTATCTTAAATAGTAGCAAAGTCATGGAAGCTGTAGCTATGTGTCTTCTGCACATGGAAGTTCAAATTGGAGTTGCGTAAACGTGGAAACGAACACTTGAGTGCGTACGTGGTATGACAGAAGCATATTCACGTGGAAGGATTGTCCAGGTCAAACTCCTCATGATAACGTGCCTGTCTTGAAGAGCGTTTCAAACGGGTTTCAGCTCTATACGTTGGACGAACGTTTCCAACAGTGTGCGTTTTAAGTCATTCATTGCAATCAAGTTATTCAGTAACTAAAAACAGGAGTGTTTTCTTTATTTGGTGTTTTCATGTTTGCAAATTTTATTACAGGGACAATCACAAATGCTCTAAAACAGTAGTACAGGGTGCGTAATTGTTGAAAGAGAAGTGACATGGTAACATGCCTTTTGCAAAATGAGTATTCGCATTTCAGTCTATTAAATCTATTTTATTTTGTTGCCCCTCCTCTCTTTTTACTCCAGCAGAAAATAGGAAAGTGGAGGGAGCATATGAATCTTATCACAGGGCATCCTCGCTTTCTTCACATCGGAGTGGATGTTATTACACCACAACTGATACTTTTTTTCGCCAAGTAGAAGAGTCAATTTTCGAAGTCTAGCCGCGCTTCATTACTAAATAAAAGGTATTCACAAATTTTAAATGCCTCTCCCGCTTACATCCCTAAATTTGAGCATAAAAAAGAAGGCATCAACAAATTTTAAATACCTCCAGGCCTATCCCACTGACATTTTCCTATTTTTATAAGAAAGCAAAATTTTGACCCATCATCTGTAGTATGGTGTAGCAAGCGAAAATACAGTTTTCTTAAGTATTAAATTTAAAGTAAATCAATCTGTACAATATATAACAAAAAAATCTCCTGTCCTCCCCCATCCCACAAGCTAACCTCCCATAACTCTGTCAAATTCACAAATTATTCCAAAACCAAAAGGCAAATGGAGCAACACCAAGCTCATGTACCATGTACAAGGGTGTGTCAAGTGAACCCCGCTGCAGATGTGACCTGGACCGAAGCTCAATTGGGCACACTAGCAAGCCGGCTAGACACGGATTTTGGCCTATTTTTTCCAAGCCACTGTCTGCTTGCAAAAACGCTGCCTGCCTAATACTGACATTTTCCTTCCCGACTTGTGCACTCAGCGATCAACACAGTGGACCCAACCGAGATGAATGGCTTGGACATTGTAAATTACAACTGCACTTGAATATGAAGCTGCTCCACCAGCACCACCAAAGAATCAAAAAACTTCTGAATAAGGCTAAGATCAGCCAAGCCCTGGCTAGCTTTGCACTGGCTGCTTCAAATGAGAATGGTGAGGTCTTGGGCTTGTGAATGTAGAGGTGGTGGTGTTTGTCTTTATGGTAGAAGCTGAGGCTAAAACTGAGCAAGATGATGACTCTGCCTGGGATGATGACGAGCCACCAATGGAGCTATGGTTCCTCCAATTTCTTGACCCCAGGAAGCCAGGCTTCATGGGCTCTTGAAATGTGCCTGGCTTCTTTGACAGCAACACCAACACACGTTGCATGTTGGGACGTAACCTTGGATCACGCTCTGTGCAGAGAAGCCCAATCTGTATGCAGGATTTAACTTGACCAGTTACTGCTGTCGAAGCTATTATTGGGTCTATCATCTCTAAGCTCTGATTGTTCTTGTATAGATTCCATGCCTAAAACAATGTGAGAGACAATAAGAGTTTGTTGGTGTGCGTAAAACATGCAAGAGACAATAAGAGTTGGTAGATCTGCATATCATGACAGATAATCTGAACCATTCATCTGAAGGCAGAAGTTCAGATGTGCCAAACTAATTGAGAGGTGGCCCCACTTCAATGCAAAACAAACGTATGGGGAGGAAGCATTTTTCCATTATCTGCAGCATTATCCATCCAAGTTCCAGCAATCTGGCATGAAAAACTGCTGGCAGTTGATTTCTTTCAATCGATAAATCAGCATTCCTGGAGATGCATTTCTCAAAGAGCCTTCATGTTGGAAATTTGCTGCTCCACCATTCTCCTTACACATGAAAAAATCTAGCATGGGTGCAGGACTGCATCTCTAGACATGAACTGATGTAAAAAGGTCAGGTTGTTCAACGTCCATTTATTGCTTATGTGCATGTATGGAAGTTTATAATTGAGAGCATCCCCACCTGATGGATGGTCGTGTGCAGAAGTGCTTATTGGCATAGCAAGGCACTAAATTCTAGATTGAGAGTTTGAGCTCTCACCCATTCAAGAAGGCCCTGACCACCAGGCTCGCTAATGAAAGTTGAGATCTTCTTGCCACTGATGATCTCCAAAAGCAAAATGCCAAAGCTAAAGACATCAGCTTTAATTGACAGCGAACCATGCATGACATACTCAGGAGCCATGTATCCACTGCAATAAAAGATTTAAAACAAAACAAAAATTATCCAGAAATTAATTTCGAAGATGAAACTCCTATAGTTCTACGTATTTCCATCTTCATTGATGCAAAAGACCATTGACTTTCACGCAAAAATATATAGCTAATAGATGGCACGCACAAACAAGGGTTGAAAACTCTGCTGAAGCATTATTCTTGTGAGTTTATGGATGATTGAATGGGCTGTGGTGAAAGAAATTGGCCATATGCAGTAGGGAAACAGGATCCTGGGGCTATGGTATATCAATCTGGATCATGGAATAACAAGTCTAATTCAGTAATTTTAGTCAACAATCTCCCCAGAAAGAACTCAGCTTGAATCTAAATTAACACAACACAGTTCATCAATGCATCCAAAGTACAAATGTTTATCATCTAACAATCCTAGCTACAAAATTAAGGTCTTGCAATTTGGCAAGCTCACAAGAAATAAATCATTGCCAGATAGTCTGTTGAAGACCATTTTACATTTCTAGGCTGTTGAAGAACATTTTACATTTCAGTCTATGAGTGTTCAACCATGGCTAGAGCAAGATCCATTAACACAAACACATACATTGTATAATGCTCGGTTTATATTTTGTAAGGCCCATGTGACCAATGAAAAACATGCAAGGGGCTGTCAAACCCCTTTTGCGTTAGTAAGTGGGACCTGCAAGTCCCAATGCACAATGGGTTTTACATAAGGAAAAAAGTGAGAATCATTCGTCCCTTTTCCTTGTTCAAACTTACACTGTAGCAGCTAGTGACAATTGTTTTCACAACTAGTGTAGCATCATTATATAATTGGCTACAGAGATTATAGTGTAGTATTACTATGATTGGTCATAGGTATTATAGTATGACACATTGTGTTAGGCCACCGAGATTACACTCCTAGACTTTGTCGTTGGGGTTAAAGTGACTATAGTTTTCCTTTCTTTTCTAAATTATCTATTATTAATTTTTTTAAAAATTTTCTAGATTGAAAGATTTTGTTGGGATAATTTATACGCTTATCACTATGTGAATTTTATAATGCAATTTACTTATTTCAGAGATTTTACTTTGTAATGATAAAATCAAGATTACCACTAACAATAAATTATTTCTTCCCATTTTTATTTTTTATTTTTTAGAAAATGCTGAGGAATGGGGTTGTGTGAGCTTAGAGGGAAAATTGCATTGAGAAGTTATCTGTAAGCATAATTGTTTTTAACAGATTATAGAAGATAGAAAATGTGGTTATAGATTACAGTGATAGTAGATTGGAGACTTGTGACTTGTGCATTTTGGTTTTAATTTACTCTTATTTGGTTTCTAATGAACTATTTCTGAAGCCACTGAGTTTATTTAAAGTCAGGAAGACTTTCTTACAATGTTGGTTTAAGTAATGTACCCGATTACAAGGATTAAAATGTGACATATTGTGCTTGGCCACAATGATTGTGGTAGTAGGGTTAAAGTGAATATAGTCTTCTTTTATCTTTCAATCTGTCTATTAATGTGTCTATTTAATTTCTAGATTGGAAGATTTTGTTGAGATTATTTATCAGCTTCTTGCTTGCTTTGTGAATTTTACAATGCAATTTACTTATTTCAAAGGTTTAACATTTTTACACTATAATTGGTTGTTATTAAAAGAAAATTATTTCTCCTATTTTTTTTTTTTAAAAATGCTGCAGAGTAGAATTGTGTGGCCTTAACAAAAATTGCATTGAAAGAGTTATCTGTAGGCATGATTTGTGTTTCATCAAATATGGGAGATAGAAAATGCTGTTATGGATTATAGTAATAATGGATTCCAGACTTATGCAGTTTCGATTTCATTTACTCTTATTTATATTTTAATAAACTATGTTTGAAACCATTGCATTTATTTAATGTTCAGAGGATTATTTTACAATGTTCATTTTAGTTCAAGATAGACTGATGACTTACTAGTTTTAGTCTTACATGCTTTGGCATGCAGCGTTTCTTACATCCCCAATCTTGGATTTAGGGTGTGATGCATTCTTAATCTGTGAAATTTTATGATCACCTTATTGAGACTTGGCCAAGAATTCCCTACCAAAGAGCTAGCTAATCAAGGACAATGGGTCAAGAAAAAAGCTTCCAAAAGCATTTGGTCAACGATTGTCAAGTGATGACCAAGGAGTGCTGAAGTTTTTCTATGGTTGTGGAGCACACGAGTTACAGATTGTTAAGTTGTAGAGTGGCTGCTTAGCTAGAAAGCATCATGCATGGAAAATCAGAAAAAGGAAGCAGCATATCAGCTTATTTATTAGCATGTTAACAAAACCAGATCTGGTTGACTGGAGGAAAAGGTTTATCTGGACAGGTGGTATGTCAGGATGGTTAACTAAAGGATCCATTCTTGTACAAGGACAGTTTAGACCATAGTTGTTAAAGGCGCCCCTAGGCATGCACCTAAGCTCAAGGCTCACTCAGGCTAACCTCTTGTGCCTTACGGTGCGCTTGGTGTGCCTAATTGAACTTTCCTAAAAATATATTAAAAGAAAAAAATTTCAACATTCAATTAATATTCTAACTTCTCCAATTTCTCCTTTCTTTTTTAGTTTAACCAAAGTTAGTGCCCTCCATAATATTGTATTTAATATTTGAATAATCTTATTATTTTATTCTTATAAATTACATATACAAATTAAATTTATTTAATTTTATATAATGTGTTTCTTGCTTCACTCAGGCATGTGCCTAGGCCCCAAAAGCCCTTTGCACCTTGGTACGCTTTACGGCTTAAATAAATATGGTTTAGACAACAATGAACACACTTTAATGACTTGAACTTGTTAAAGAAATGTTATTAATTTGCTTAAGGGCTTATTTAAGTGATATGAGAGAAAGTTTACTTGAGGATTGGGAAAAAAATGTTAGGAGTGAAAACCATGTTATAAAAATAGCATGGTTTTGAAAAATGGTTACAATATGACCGTATCATATCCGTATGAAACCCAACTCATACGCTATGTAGGGTGTATCAGTTGTCGCAAGAAAAAATGGGTCATATTAGCCGATATAAGCCCGTATAGGCTATATCGGCCCGACCTTTTGCATAACTCTGTTTCCAGCAATAATAGAGCATTGTTTTCAGCAAAAACAATATTTGCGTGTTTGAGAAAAAAATTTATAACATTGTTTTGCCATTTCCGACTCCCCTGTAGCCATTTTCTTGAATCAAAACCTCTATTTTTAACTAGTTTGGAAGATTAAAAAGGTTTTATCTGAGATTTGGATACCGTAAAATTTGAAAATTTAAACTCTTGAATCCCCTTTTTTTTTAAATATTTGACTTAAGAGGAGGAAAGATAAGGCTATTTTGACACCAATGAAAGATTCAAACAAAGAAAAAGTTATAGATCGTGAGTAAACATGAAGATTCAAGTTTACGTTAGGGTTTTTTAGGGAATCTCAAAACATGTATTTTTATGCATTCAAATGCATATTTACTTTTGATTTGAAGGGAAAAACCCAAATCAAACTAGATCTGATTGATTTATTTATGTTTATATTTATATTTATAATTTTTTTAATATTTTTTATTCCTATTTTTCAAAAAATATTAAAAAACTCAAGTTTTTGTTGATAAATATCTTATATGATTTAAAAGAATATTTTATATGTTTTCGTAATATTTTTTCATAATTTTTTCTAATGTTTTAATTTTCATATTTAAAAAAATAGGAAAAATGCATTTGTTGTTATAGATCATAAAAATATTGGCATGAAAAGAAAATTATATAAAAGATCATTTTATGCGGTTCATTAAAATTATATAAAAATTATTTTAAATTTTCTAATATAATTTTAAAATTTTCAGATTTAAAAAAATAGAAAAAATATATTTATTGTTTTAAATCATAAAAATCTTGGTATGAAAAGAAAATTTTATGTGATGCATTAACATTGTATAAAGAATATTTTATAATTTTTAAATTTTTAGATTTTAAAAATATAATAAAAAATACATTTTTTGTTTTAAATCTTAAAAATCTAGGCATTAATCTTCTAAAATATGCTGTATTATGAATGAAAATATTAAGATTTACTTTTCTTATAATATATTTGATTTGGTAAGACAAGCTTGATTGATTATTTAAGGTTTTATAATTTCTAGATAGCATTTTTAATTTTTTAGATTGAAAAAGTAAAATAATTAGATTTAAATTAAATAGCATATTTGCATGCATGTAGGATTGTAAAATTTTTTATTTTGTGCATAATTGCCAATTGAAGCTTTGAAATATTTATATTTATATTGTTAAATAGACTATTTTATCTTTGTTAATTGTTTAATTTGCAAATTTATTGCTTGATTTGTAAATTGAAATAGATTAAGGTAAAGATGTGGTTGGTGATGAGATTCAGGGAAATATAGAAAGTCAAGATATTGGATGACGACAAAATCGTACTAGAGTTGGGAAAAGTAGACAAATTATCAAGTGCAAATTTTGTAAACAAGAAATGGGGGTGTAACTAGATTCAAGTAACATTTGGCACATCAAAAGGGTAATATTGTTGTGTGCACGAAGGTCCCTAAAGAAACAATATTGTTGATGAGGGCCAACTTACAAGATATAAAGGCGAAAATAGTAGTAGTAAAAGAAGAAAAAAAAAAGGCAACATTAGATGCATGTCGAGAAGAAGTATTCGGTCCATGTCAAATACTTGACAACGATGATGATGATGAAGATGATAATGGGGAAATGGTGAGCATGAGAAGAGAAAGCCTACAAATTGCTTGCAAAGACGAGTTTCATAGATAAATGTTTTCAAAGAGTCAATCAGTTCATGAGGTTGGTGGTAGTAGTGGAGGTATTAGCAACAATGAAGGAATATTTCAAGGCATTTTTCATGCTTTCAATTCCAGAAAACAAGGTGAAGCATCCTAGCTCCTACTTACATACACATTGGCTGAATCATGAGCTCTAATTGATGATGAACAACTTTTTAGAAAAGCAGATGCTAAACAAAAGAAATTGAAACAAATGTAGAATAAGATTATTATTGATAATCTTGAAAGGGCAGCAGCAAAATTATTCTTGCATAATAGTATTGCTCCACATGTTGCAGATTCTCCGTAATTTCAAGAATTTGTAGATGCGATGGCAGAAGTTGGAGGTAGTATTAAAGCACCAACTTCATATGAAATAGATGGAAAACACTCTGAAGATGTTTATAAAGAAACACTGGATTATGTGCAAGAATTTAGAAAGATATCAGTTGCAAGAAGTTTTGCGATCATGTGTGATGGTTAGACTGGCCCAACCAGATTAAGTATGATTAATTTTAGAGTATATTATCACTCGGGTACTGTTTTCATAAAAGCAATTAATGCATCTAACCAAGTGAAAAATGCCTCATATATTTTTAGCTTGGTGGACAAGATAGTTGATGAAATTGGTGAGAGTAATGTGGTTTAAATCGTCACCGACAATGGAGCTTCTTACAAGGCAGCAGGGAGATTGTTCATGGAAAAAAGGAACCATTTATTTTGGTCATCTTGTGCAGCTCATTGTAATGATCTATTTCTTAAGGATATTGGAAGGAGAAAAAATGTGGCAAAAACGACAGTGGTAGACCTAAAAGTAGAGGAAAACTAGGAGTAGGAGGAACAAGTAAAACAGTAGTGCCAAATACTTATCCTCAATTTCCATAATCACGACATGTAAGTTAAGATCGTGGAAAAAGTCCAATGTTATAGCAAGAAGAGGAAGATGAAGAGGATGAGGATCAACAACCAACAAGAATGCAAACACAATCTTCATGGGCTACAGGTTATCCTTATGCATATGTGTAATATAATGAACAATATCCATCACAATCATAACCACCTTCAGCTGGACCCAACTCATACAATTATTTTTTTGGTTATCCACCACCACAATATGGATATGGATATGGATATGGACAATGTAGCAACAACAACAATAATGAGGATGACAATGAAAAGGAACCTGCTAGGCACTCATTTTAGTGGTAACAAAGTAAAAAGATTATTTATTTAAAATATTTACTTATATTAAATTATTAATTATTTTAAACTTATGATGTAAAATGTTTGTGCTTACTTTATTAAATGCTCATGGCCTCATACATTTTAATTTTGTGAAATTTTCATTGGAATTTAATGATTTGATAGGTAAAGTGTAAACAGCCACTTTATAAATAATGGACCGATACATCACTATTTATATTTGCAAAATACAAAAGAATTATATTTTCTTTCATTTATCAATTTTTTTGATATTTTTTCAGAATTTTTTGGCTTAAAAAAAAAACTATCCGATACAGTTGTATACGTGTTTAAGGAAGCCAATATGCCCTCCAATACCGATATTCAGAACCATGAAAAAATAGCAAATAAAAACAAAATAAACATGCTTTTTGTATAAAAAATTGATTTGAATATAGAAATAGTGAGATTGTCAACATATCTTGTCAAATAAAGAAAGAGAGCTTCTGCTCTTGTCACAATAATCCAAAAGGCCCTAATTGACATATGTTGATGCTCTACCCAAGGAAATAGGATAGTGCTATAGTTGATCATATCGGTAGCTTAGACAGAAGAACCCTTCCCTAGTTCTAAAACATGGATCACCACTAACGAAACACAATTTAGAATAAACATATATGGATTAATAAAAAGGAACACGGCCTTACTTGGTCCCTGCCAACCGCGTTTTGACATAAGTGTGGTCTTCGGTATATAGCCGGGCCATTCCAAAGTCAGCGATCTTGGGGACCCACTGTTCATCAAGGAGAACATTGCTGGCTTTGATGTCTCGATGGATGATGCAGCAATGAGCACCTTCATGCAAGTATAGAAGCCCACGTGTGATGCCAATGATAATATCATACCGCTTCTTCCAATCCAATTCCTCACGCTTTACCGGATCTGCATAACATTCCATGCGATTCAAGGGCCCATCAGGAAACTGCGGTGAAAGTGATGTCTTATGTTTAGTTGCATTGTTTCTTGTCTAATAAAGGGAGAATGAAAGATAGGAAGCTTCCTTGGTTGGACTTTTATTCGGGTGTACATGTGAATATTTTTGGAAGAAGCTCCCAACAGATCCTTGGAAAGGCTCAGAGAAACTGTCACTTTTGGATGGACAAGTCAAGGATAAGACAGCACAGCGTCTTATGGCCAGTCTCCCATTTAAACTCAGGAACTCACAAGCACGCATTGTCATGCCAATGCCATTCACACCCAAACCACCAGAAAGACTTCAAAAAAGACTGACATCCTCGTCCTATTGTTTGCACTTGAAGAAGACGTGACTGATCGGCTCAAGTACGGGGCTAATTCAGCCAGATGGTTAAATACAAAAATCATTCCTGCAAATGACAAATACAATGTCTCCTATCCTCAGCCATCTATTAGCATTACGGCTTTAAGTAAGCCAAGCGGGCTCACAAGTTTGCTAGGCTTGACTAAAGATGGATTTTCAGCTAGATTTCTAAGTTATCAAGCTAAGCTCAAATTTTAAACTTATTCTTAAAAAATAGGGTATTTGCAAAATAGATCTTATAACTTTGCACAATTGCAAATTAGCTAATCTGTTTTGGATATTTATAGAATAGCTCCTCTAAGTTATCAAATATTGCAAATAAACCTCGTTACTTGATGGAGAGTAATGACTGAGGTTTAAAATGCACATATAGATAATGTTTACTATGAAGATGAATTTTGATATTATAATTAAGTATATGTTGACTAATATGATAGTTAATTTCCATTTAATCAAAATTTTACGTCCAACATGACAACTGGTTATATTGAATCCTCATCATATTAATTAATATATTCCATAAATATTGGTCGACCAAGCAGATGGTCATAACTGTCATTCTCTGGTTGAATTTGTTGCCAGGGCTCCCTTTCTTTGTTAAGGATTTCGTTGATTTTAAGGAATTAAAAAGGGCCATTTTGCATTGAATCTCACCGTTTGGATAATTCTCAGCTTACCAGTCAGTCACCACTGCATGATACAAAAATCTGAGTTTTTAATCGTAGACAAAAAACGTCTTCGCCCGTGGTGACTCGGGATTGCGTAACATCGTCGCTCGTGGTGACTCGGGATAGCAGCTGCAACCCCACCGCAGATGGCGCACGCAAGGTGGACCCGTCCAATAAAAGATTTATACATCTAAGAGTTAATATGCACCCATCCGAAGCCCAAATTACATAGAAATATCAGCATAAAATTAGTTTTCCTTTTTTAAAAATCCACACCATTCATACGATGTCAAAATTATTATGCAACAACTAATTTATCAACATTCAAATATTACGCAACGGATAATTAAAATAATTATTTCATCTTTAATATTACGCAACAGATAATTTTAAATTTCTATAAATACGAGGCATTTAATATAAATTACCTTGTGCGCAAGTCACACGACGTACAGGTATTGTCCAGCTAACAGACCGGCGCGGATTGGGAGAGTAGCCCTACTCTCCCATTAGGACACTGAGAACGCCCACGGAGGCACGCGTGGTGCGGGCGAATCGAGGGACCGTGAGGGTGGGGGAGCTTCTTCAGTTAGATGTGGATCCCACACTCGCGTCGGATTCTAAATCACGAATGGACCCACATTGATCATTAGATACATCTAATCCATTAAAATATTGTCAATAATATTAATTTTCATTCGAACAAAAAATCTGACATTTAAGTAGAAAAATATGGTAAACTACAGTGTCGATCTTTTACTGGTTGAAATTACTTTCGGATAATAATAATATATATTATATTATATGATATTTATTATCTAAATCATTAAAATACATACATTTTTAACTATGAAAAGGAATAAAAATAATTTTAACATACATTTAAGTGGGCTATAATTGGATTTTCCTAATTAATATACAATTTTCAGAATTTTTATAAATCTGATTTTGATGATTTCTAATATTAACCAATTAAATTATACTTATAAAAATTATGTTGGGGATCTGCCTAACGATCACTGTGGGGCCCATTCGTGATTTGATATCCCACGCAAGGGTGGGATTCGCGTCTCACCGAAGCAGCTCCTCGCCCTTACGCCCCCTCGATTCGTCCGCAACACGTGTCCCGGTGGGCATTTTACTCTCCCAACGGGCGAGTAGGCTACTCACCCAGTCCGCGCCCCAATAGACTGTTGCCACGCTGATTATTCCACGGTCCGACATTGTCGCAAGTTTCATTTTATAATAAAAAGAAAAAAAGAAAAAGAAAAAAAAAAAAGAGAAAGAAAATGGTGGAAAGCCATCTTACCGAAAAGTAGCCTGTCGAGGCTCTCGCGAGCAACGTATTCGTAGACCAAGAGCTTGTCTCGGCCGCGTGCGCAGTAGCCCAGCAGGTTTACCACGTTCCGGTGCTGCACACGTGTCAGTAGCTTCGCCTCGTTGATGAATTCCTTCGTCCCTTGGTTGGAGCTCCTGGAGAGCCTCTTTACCGCAATTTCCCTTCCGTCTTCCAACTTTCCCTTTTGTTTTCAATAATAAATATCAAATTCAAATAAAATAAAATAAGTGGATGACTGACATTTAACTCCTGCTTTTTAATGAGACACGCCACCAACCAACTTTTTGGTGTTGAAATTAAGCCTCACAAAGAGAAGGGAAAACAACAGCTACCCAAGGGTCTTTTCATTTTTGCTTTTGACAGAAAAAAGGGGTAAAGCAGATCAGACAGCTAGCCATTGGTGCTTCAAAGCCAATGCAAACACGCGATGAAGGCATGACTTATTGATTGCGAAGCCGACATGAAGGACGGCTGAGATGTATCTGTATCCGTGGGGATGAGAAAGAACCAAGGAAGGCCTCATACCTTGAAGACGGGACCAAAACCGCCCTGTCCGAGCTTGCTTTTGGGATGGAAATCTTGTGTAGCAGCTACGATCCTTTCCAAGGAGAAATGCCTCTGCTCTTGAGAAGTAATTGACTCCAAATCCACCTCTCTTTGCTGCGAATCTGATGCAACCTTGTCAGTAAAACACAGAAAAAGGAAAAGAAAAGCAAGAAGGTGAAAGAAATGGGTCGGCTATTTTCATCGTTCTCCTATTCATCTACCTCTTTCGGAGCATAATTTGAATGGCTTGAGGAGGCAATCCAGAAATTTTCCAGATTTCGGCATGAGGGAAAGAGGAGATTCTCGGATGCGATTTTGATATTATTACATGACTCGAAGGGAGTACGACGACTGTAATTCTTCTCTTTGAATTGATTGCTTGGAAGCTGGAGGACGGCGGGCGGGAACCGGCCGTGGCAAGATGTTTGTAAACCGTGTTAAAGAGGCACGCGGATCGTATGGCAAAGCAACTTGCAGCTGATGCTTGTCTCCAACGAAGGTCCGCGTAGGAGTTACCTGCTTATAGCGGTGCCACATAAAGGCTTTTTGCAAAATAGGCTCTCTTATATTCTTTAATTGTAAATTAATCCAGTTATTTATGGATTTTGCATAATAAGTTTTAGGAATATTTGTATTTTTAACCACACATTTGTTCTATAATTTCATTTGTACGAGTATTTTCAAATTTTTTTGTAAAAATACTAATAACTAATCAAAGTAATTTCAAAATTACACAGCTTAAAGTCCGTTTCTTTTTTGATATTCTTCCTGCTGCTACATTGCTTGCGATCTGATTTCTTTCTCATCAGAATGTTTCAAAAGTGCCTGCAAGGAAGTTGGCGAGATAGGCCTCTCTCGCTAAGCTTGTATTTAATGTCATTAAGGACGTTTAAATACTTCTCTTCAATCAATTGATGAGCGAGCAACACAACATGAGCGTGAGTCAACACCTGTATTTAACCCGCTGAGAGGAAGCCTGCGCTGGGAGCATTACTACTTCCTTCCCTTTCTCCTCAATCACATCATAAAGTACTTCAGTTGTGTCAGGCAAGGGTACTTAATCGTCGCTCAGAATGGGGGCAACAGCTAGTTTGTTCATTTCCATCGGCTCCGCAATGGCACCTTCATGGTCAACCTCAAGGGTGCCAACGACATCCTTGAGAACTTAGATATAATGATTGCTTAACTAATGCAGACCCGACAACGCAAAAATACACTAGTTAACATACTAGCTTACAAACTCTTGATTTTATCAAGAAATTAGATGGGGAAGACCTTAAAAGGAGACAAAAAATCTTAAATATTAATTAAACAAACTGAAAGGAAGCAAATGAATAACACAAACTGTAAATCCCTATTCATGGTTACTTAAAAACAAAGTCTAAAAAGTCTAAAAGTAATATATGACTAAAACCCACTCTCAAAATAAGCTACAATAAAGTCTCGTCCTATATAGTGCCCTCCACTTGAAAAATGCTTACCCTTGAGCTCTCTTATTCTCAATCATTTGCTACTGGAGGAAATACTCATAAATATCTCAATACTAAAAGTCTTAGATATACCACATAGGCATTGCCATTGATTTTCTTCAAAATCTTGAACGTCCCAAACTTCTTTTTTTTTTTGCATTCACTTTAAGGTGCTCTAAATATCAATGAGCTTAAAGCTGCATCATTCTCCTCTTAAGAGGAGAATGAAACACTGTAATGTTTATTATTTATATTTTACATTCGAGCTTAACTATGTTTACACCTTAGCCTAAACAAATTATTTCTTTATATACTTTATGTTTGTTAGAAGGAGTTTATGGTAAGCTCGGAAAACCAGTTGGTGTAAGAGTTTATTAATAAGCTCAAAGAAACTAACATTATAAAATTCTTAGTAAGCTTAGAGAAACCAAGTTGTGTGAGTTCTTGGTGATCTTGAAAAATCAAGAGAGGTATGATTCCATACGTTGTTAGTAGAATCCAAGGTTAGAGATATCTAAGAAAGTAGAATAGGTACCAAGGGGACCCAAACCATTATATTCCTTATGTGTTTATTGTCTTGTGTGCTTGTGTGCTTCCACTGCTATTTATTTTCTGCACTTGCAAATTCTATTTAATTCTCAATCTTGCTTAGCTTCTTATTTTTCCATACACCTTGGGGTTGGGACATAACATTATTTGTGCCAAAATAAAAAGAAGCATCATAAGAACAAAAAATGTTTTAGTCTAAATGCACCATTAATGAAAAGATATGCAAGTTAATCATTGACACTGGTAGCTTTAATAACATTATTTTTAAGAAACTTGTTGATTACTTAAAGTTATCAACTAAATCACTCCCAGACTTGGTTGGACCAGAAAGGGCCTTCACTTAAGGTAACAAAAATTTGTTGAGAAGAGTACTAAAATAAGGTAGTAAATGATATGAACATAATTCATATCATGCATGTGATGTGTGGGAAGTAGACCTTGTTGTGGCAAGGGTTCCCTAGCACGTCGGAGCATTGAAAAATCTAACTTTTTAAAGACTTGGCCCATTCTGTTTTCATTTGTATCTATCTTGTCTCTTCTCCAATGTCCAATGTCCCAAACTTCATGCCCTAGCCCCATTTGATCCAAGTTTTTGTCATTTGGACTTGAAAACAAGTGGATTTTGAGAGATTATCATCCAAGCATGCTAAGGGAAATAGGTTTTTGGTGTTTGAATGGTGGAAATGAAGAAAATTCTGAATTTTTGTGAGTGAAGTAAACTAATGGGAGCTTTAAGCTTAGATTCTTATTCATGGGAGAAGAACATCTTCAAATTGCATGATAAGTCATTTTCCCCGTTCAAATTCATGTCGTATATTGAACTAGGGTTTTGGAGTTATGGAATTTTTGGGGGAAAATGATGAATTTTGTATGGAAATCATGGGAGAAATGATTTTATGGGTCGAGTATAGTGATTTGGGCATAATAATCCATAGATTTGACTTGCTAAGGTTTCTAACCAATCTGTGAACAATGATTTTTCCCCAAATTGGTAGTTTATAAGTAATAATTATGGGAAAAATAATTAAGACATGAATTAAACTATTTTAAGAATTGTTTGGGTTGTTTGGGATTGAAAAATCTGATTTTTGGAGAAAGATCCAAATTAGGTTAAAAAGAATTTTGACTATAAAGTGTTTAAGTGACAAATTGGGTGAGCAGAGGACTTAACTAGCTGGTTTATTTTGATCATTAAAGTTAATGGCATGTTAATTATATTTTATAAGGATTTGGATTTCATATAGTTAAATATGGAAATTATTTAAGATTCTCTATTGAGATATATGGGTTTAGACATAAATCATATTCATTAGTTTGAAATAAATTAGTTTGAGTTATGTTTGTAATGAATGAGATTTTACCCTATACAGGACGATCTGAGAAGGATAAAAAGGTATAGAGTTAGGGGAACGATTTAGAGCTGAGAATCTGAGCTAAGTAGGCGCCCTTCTTTGATTAATATGGGGATGAATATCCCATTTATTTGTTTCTGGGCATGTGTGTTTTGGGTGGGGATAGTGGATATCCCATGTTTGATTAAGATTGATGTTATATGATTTTGAGAGATAATGAGTATCAGTTTAAAATTATTAATGTTTTGAGTAAGACATGAACTTTTGGCTGGTGGAATTATGATATATTCCACTGTATGTGATATTATTCTTGTTTATGGATGTCTATCAAAAAGGATGAAAATTATCCCCTTTGAAATAGCTGTAAATTATAAAATTTGATAATTATGATGTTGAGTAAGAATGATATAGATTTTGGATTAAACATGATATATCGTTGATAATTGTTTATTGATCATGATTTTGTTTATTTAACATGCCTACTTACTGAGTTGCTCGGACTCATACCTTTTTGTTTGAAATTTTAGTTGATAGGCCAGATGAAGATTCCTGACCAAAGTTTGGGCTTGGTGAGCCAATATTGAAGACCATATTATTATAATAGAATAATTTGTATTAAAAATTCATATGTCATTATATATTTATATTTAAAGATCTAAAGTGATGTATAATTATATTAAATTATCCCTGATGTATATTGTAATAGAGTGGCATATCATAATAGTATAAAAATGTACATATTATGTATCTTGGAATAAGTTAGGTTATTATCATCATGGTGTGATACAAATTCTAGGTTGTGGGAATATGGATATGTGTATTTTAAAATTGTTTCATTGATTTATTTGAAGTCAATGTATAATATGATTGTACATGTTTGAATAGATGAAATTCAGAGGAGACTTTGCCAAAATTTGGGAAGAGCACCCCACCCTAAAAGTGGGCAACTTGATGTGAAATACAGTGTAAAATGATAAATCGCACCTTGGAAGGCGGGGTGTGACATTGGCATAGAAGGAAGAAATATGGATTTGTGAAGAATTAAGGTAAGTAGTTTTCTTATCAAATTATGTGTGATTAAGTACATTAGTATGTTGGCATACGAGCACCATGATTTATCATGTTTGTTAATAATTTGAGATATGTTTATGGAATGTGCTTTGTACTTGAATTTACTACATGCATTTGATGTTTTGAATAGATTGTTACGTATCTTATTGAGGTTACTTTTGTTCATGTAATGTGATATATGTGAGTATGACATAATAGTAAAGTTCATGTCGATGTATGTATGACATACATGATGGGCCTGTGTGGCTATGGTGTTGCCTGTGTGACATATGGTGTTACTTGTATGGCTATGGTGTTGCCTGTGTGGCATATGGATGGTCTGTGTGACCAATAGATTGCCTGTGTAGCATATAAGGTGTGTAGTAAGTGTTGACCTTTATGGCACTGAGTACATTATAGTTGTATGTTTAATTGCTTATGAGTATGCTTGGATTAAATGAAATATGATTGCACTAACATGTGTTAGTTGTGCAACTTTATACATGATTTACAAGATTTTTTCATTTTCCCCTACTTACTAAGTTTACTTAGACTCACCTCTCCTTTTTTTCATGTTTTAGATGCCAGGCATGTTGGAGGAGCCCAACAGGGGGTTGGTGCTCGAAATGGGAATTAGCGGTGATGGAGTTGCATTTCTTATTGAGCTTTTGATTATTTATTGAAAAGAGATATAATGCATTATGTGAATTGTCATTTATGAAATTATTATTGGTGGATGATATATAAGGAGAAGTTTAAATTCTCAGTATTCATTAATTATTGATTCGTAGTTATTTTCATGCCATAAGACTACTAGTTGGTCCATGTGACTGTGGATGGAGGAGGATTTGTGGATGTGTATGGTGTATATGGATGATTGAATGTATATACAGGTTTGAAAACCCTCATATTTCAAGGGAGACTGCCGGATTTCCAATAGGATCTTTCTCTAAAATATGAGTAAGTAACCCTTTCAATTTAGGGGTGTTACACACTGTATAACATTTGATGCATTCGACATGAGTTGCCACCTTTGCACCACTTTGAAGGAACCAAAATTTAACTTCAGAGCATCCGAAGATGATGCGATACGTCAAATGTGTGAAAATCTGACATAACCTAATATTGTAGGATATGATATTGCAAAGTTAGAGACTCCAAAACCATGGGAATGGCTTAACAGTCAAAAATTTGAATATTCATTCGTATTTAATGAACCTCACCTACCACAGCAACAATCATCAGAAACTTCAATATAAAAAGAATTAAGAGAGAATGTAGAAGCATGAAGATCACTTGAAAATAGAAAAAGAGGGCATTTACTTAGCTTTTAAGATTTCTGACACAAGATCAACTCCACTGCATCACACTACAACAAGCATTCAAAGTCACTCATTCAACCACTTTTGGAGATTGACTCTTAGCACTTCCTATTATATTTATTGTGTTTACTATTTCTGAGCCTCATACAAAATCATCCTATTAGAGGCATTAATATTTATACATAATTATTTGCTTTTGCACATTTTTGCAAGCTAAGGCTTGCATTTGAGTATTGTAAGTAAGAAACTTGCTTAGAGATTATAAAAGTTGGTTGGTGAGCTTGGAAACCAATAAGTATATTTCTTTGATCAGAAGGGTGTTGATCAAAGAAAGTGTTAGTGTAACCTAACTTTACTAAAAATACCAACTCAGAGAAGTGGAGTAGGAACCCAAGTGAAGGGCCGAATCACTATAAAAACCTCTTTCTAAGTGTATTGTCCTATCCTTTTCTTATTAATCTTTTCACTATAGTTTTTATCTAGCCAAAAGTTTTTAAAGGCTCAATTCACCCCCTCTTAAGCCACCATCTGAACGGGAACAATATGTTACTGTAGTAGTTACAAAACAAAGTATTTTTTAGACCTCTAAAGACAAGGTTCAGAACTCTGAAGCTTCCTCTAAAAGTTACTATAGTAGTGTACTATACTAGTTTACTATAGCAGTTTATTGTAACTTCATACTTCAATTTAGATAGCAACATTTTTAAACTTCTAAAGGTAAGGTTCAAACCTTTGAAGCTTTCTTTGAAAACTAATAACGTGTCATCTGAAGCTTCCTCTGAATTTTGAAATCTTAATAAAACTTCATTACCTTAAAGTTCAATTCATTTACAAGTTTTATTATTATCAAAACCACACATCCAGATTCAACAAATAAGGCTTTTCACATCATATAAGAAACAACATCATTAGTCTCCCTACAATAGCTACTATAGTCCCTTAGTTAAGCTTAACTCAAAAGAAGAGAGGTGAGTTGGGTTTATAAAATTTTTAACTTAAACCCCTGTTGGTTCAAATCCCTCTTTTGAAGTTGCTTGTAGTTGAATAACCAGAATCAGGCAATATAAGACAGTATGCATAGACAACTTATTTACTCCACTCTTCCAAGCACACATTCTTGTGTCTTGGGTTCTATAAACTTAGTTTCAAATATTATCTAGTGTCACTACACTCTTCTAGATTTTAGTTGTAGGAGGTGTAAATATAGTCTAATAAGACGATTGTGAGTCACTAATCCAGCAATCCAACTTGTTCTTCTTGAACTTGGTCTCCAATACTAACTCAAGGCAGATAATCAAAGTAAGATAAGAAAGAAATGATTCATACTTTTTGTAGTGTTACTTGAAGCGTAGGAGAAGCTTTGAGATGTTTGAAAGCACACTTTAATAATGATGAAGTCTTCCCTTCTTGTTGATGAAAGCCTTGAATGCTTAATTTAAGTTTGAAAGCTTGAATGCTTGAGTTGTGTAACACCCAAGGTGTTGAAAATGGGAGAAAAATCCTTTTATTTAATTATAGTGATGATTTGAGGTGAAAAAAATTAACTTTGAAATGAAATGGTGCAAGTGTATATGAAGTGCATGTGAGTTAAATGTAACTATATCATTAAAAGTATATATGAGTGGTTACGTAACTTGAATCTTAGTTATTTAAGTGATATCATTGTGCATTTTAATGATATATTAATAAGAAAATTATGGCAAGAATATATGAGAAAAATAAGAAATAAAAATATGTTGAAAAATCAAGCAAAAAGGGGGCAATGGGATGGGCACCAATTGTGGTGGCTAAGGATGGAGGGCATCCAAGAGATTGGGCGTCAGGGCATCGGTCGGTGCCGTAAGTCGATGAACCGACTTTTTAAGTCCGTTCTCGCCCATTTTATTTCATTTTTCTCTTTCTCTCTTCTTCTCACACCCAAACCATTATCCCAACCCCATTCATTCATCCATTTCTAGCTTTATTAGCTAGAACAAGGTTATTTAGGTGAGTAATCGCTCAAGCACACATCCAAGCTTTAGTTTTAGCCATTTGATTGGTGGGAAAATGGAAGAAAAGCCATGTTTATCACAAATCACATTGGATTCTTAAAGATTTGGGGCTGAATTCGTGTGCTTGGGTCAAAAGCAATGTGTGAATTAATAGTAAGTTCATTTTTTTCCAAATTAATTTATGATTTCTGCTTATTTAGGGTTTCATATGTCTGTGAACAGTAATTTTTGGAGGAAAATGGAATGGATTCATGGGGGAAATAATAAATTCATTAATTTTAGCATTGTGAGACTTGTTTGAAGGTGAGAAATATGATTTTGGGATAATGAACAAATTAGAGGTTAGAAAGAGCTTTTGTAAATAAATTGTTTAAATAGTAAATTGATTGAGTTGAGATTAAATGGCTTGTTTCTACAGTTATTCAACTGTTAATCGTGTGCATTGAGAGTGTATGTCGGTGGCAATGAAACTCCCTTGAGATACTTCATTGAAATGCCATAAATATGTAATGTTCAATAAAATGCCCAAATGAAAATGAGTATATGATATAAGTTGTTTTTAAGACTAAATATGTCAAATATGCCTTGTATAATGTGGAGAATACTAAGAAATTAGGAATAACCCTAATAAGACAATTAGGTGGGTTTCACCTATCTTACGAATTGAGATGAATTCCAGCAAGATATATATATATATATGATTTGAAATTGGATACATGATATATGTATAGGATCACTCGAGCATAGACAGAAAGCCAAATCATGGAACTTGAAGAGTTATGGAACTTGAAAAATTATGAGGTAAGTAACCTCTTTTCTAGTTGAATGTATTGCTAGATGGGGATAATGATTATCTCATTTGTTTGTAGATAGGCATGTATGAATAGATGAGGATAGTGGATATCATGTGCTTTTATTTTACAGGTTGATGTTTATTAGGTTTTACGTATGCATATTTGATATGTGGTTATCAAGGATAGTGAGTATCCCTTGGGTTATAATGATTGATGTTTCTTTTATGATATGAATATGTGATTGCTGGGGATAGAAAGTATCCCGTGTCTTTGTGTATGTTGATACTTATTCTTGTGTATGGATGTCTGGGTGAAAGGGATAAAGAATATCCCATGGTTATGTTGGATGGTGTGCCTCATATTGTTGTGTCTTTATGATGTGAAAGGGGATAGTAAGTGTCCCATGATTATTCCTTTTGTTCTTAGTGTGTTGTCATAAGCAACCGAATTTAAAACCTTACTCCAATTAAATTAACTATAGTAGTTGTTTGGATCGCTGAAAATCGATCAGATCAGGCACAGTAAATGATGAGGAAGAAATAAATGCAAATGGAATGACACGACCGAAATTGGT
>JAYJMB010015491.1:0-45210 GCA_036873735.1 Pouteria campechiana
TTAAATATAATCTTTGCATAATTTTATTATTTATTTATCAATTAAATTTGATTTTAACTAAATTTGCCAAAAATTACTGGTAACTCGATTTTGTTGGTTCTCCACATGACATTTTAAATTCTTATTCACCTATTAATTATTCATTAATATATATCCTCATCGTCCTCACATTACTATAGATATTTCTTCCATTTATATAATTTTTTTTGATCATGAACTTCCTCAAAAATTAAATTTTACAGTATGTCGTATTGTAAAAAATTTTAAAGCTTTACAATTGTGAACATTTACATTTTTGAAAGTTCCAGGGCCTTACAGATATAAACATCGATAAAACAAAACTCTTATGTAAAATGCTATTAAAGGAAAGATTTAGCTCACACAGTTATTAAACATATGCATATCATGTGAAATATAAAAACATATATTCTAAAATCATGCTATCATCATACCTCACCACTAAAAAGAAATCCGTGCGGGCTCCTTAGTGTCAACATCGACATTGATTTGCTCGTGGTTTCTCACAATAACTATAAAAACCACCTGGATATGGATTGAGAAGACGAAGATGCCTCGGTTCTACTATCCAGATGGTATGGTATTTGACCATAAGATTGTTGAGAATAATCTCCAGAATTTCTGACATAATTGCCATAAGGTATGCACGCATAATTGGACCCTTGCTCACTACTATGCATATCAATAGATGTCCAAGCAATAACATATTTATTTTTTATTGCTGTTAAATATTATTTATATTATTTAAATAAATAATTTTTTTAAATAATTAGTTTTCATATGTTTTAGAAGTTATTTAAATAGAATACTCAATCTACAATTTCTTTTAATTTACATGATGAAAAATCTAAAAAATAAACACTAATAAATTATAATAAATTCAAATTATTCACATAAAAGATGCATTTGCCCCAATTTTTTTTTAAAATACATAATCCATCTCATACCACTGGATGGAAGAAATTACTCCTCTCGGATGAAAATCGAAGTGCAATGCACACTGAAAATGGGGGAAACCTTCGCAAAATAGCTACTGCGCACATTGAATGCCTCCCACAACAAGTTTCGATCGATGTTCTCCTCTCTAATCTACACAAACGTTGTTTTCGACCACTCCACTGACGATTTTGAAGCAAGGGAAGTCGATTTGAAGGCTTCTAATCGCAAAATCGTGAACTGCAGCACGCTGTCGATGAGATGGAGGTAAAGTGCTCCTCTTCCCGTCGATTTTAAACCCCCAAATCATTGTAAATCTGTTCGAAAATGGATTTCAAAATATCCATTGTTGATTTCGAAAGGGGAAAATCAATTTCGGTTGGGGAACATGGGGTTTAAGCGTCGGTAGCCATGCTGGGGACTTTCGATTTTCCATTCGTGGCTTCGAATCTCTTCTTTTTGTGTTTGCAAATGGTGAAAGGGGGTTTCAAAATTAGTTTTTGGGATGATAGGGGTGGGTTTTGGACGCTTATAGAAGGGGAACAATGGTGCATATGCATTTTAGGGTTTCGTTTCGATTTTAGGGGGGGAGGGGATTTCAGCGAGATTTTCCTTCCTCAAGAAAATGGAGGGTTTTTGGGGAAAATTTTGAAAATTTCTAGGGTTCTTCTTCTTCTTCTTCAATTTCCTGATCTTCTACTTTATTATTTTACAATCCTAAATATGCTGCGAAGCCCTTTTTTACGTATAAAACCTTATTTTTTTTTGTAATAATACAAATCAACCACAGCCTTCCTGCTTCACACTGGCTTGCAGATTTTTTCTGTTCTGAGATTGGCCTGCATAAATGATCTATAGCAATTTCAAGGCTTGATTTGACACGTACTTTCCTTTACAACTCTTACTTTTTTTTTCCATCATTACCTATATTTTTAATCAATATCTACCTTTTTATTTTAACTTTATTTACTTTATGGCTTACATAATCCTTATATTTTCCATTCTATTCTGTCCCACTTAATAGGCCCTGAATCAATGAGGATGCTGCTGCCAATTGAAGTTTGAGACGTTCACATCTGAACATAAATAACTGAAGCAAAGTTACTTGAATCCTGGTGTTGAGATAAAAGGAATCAGTTGCTCTCTCCCATCAGCAAATAATCATAGGCATTTGAGCATTTAAAGGGGAAAAAAAAATGCTGTGGAGGCTTTAGGACTCTTAGACAATCAGGGAAGAACATGGTCAAAGGATGAACATAGTTGGAGGATGTTTACATGAATGAGAGGCAAGTTGAGAAAGTATAGAATTTGAAATGGAGCATTTTGGGGAGTAGCATGAAGTGATTCGTTATCTTGGGCCTCTTCCTTGCCCATTGAAGTTTTATTCTGTTGTTTTCAAAATTGAAGATAGTGCCTCTTACTCTTCATGGTGCATATACTCATCTTCTTCTTCTTTTTTATTTTTATTTATTTATTTGGGAATGCATCCTATGATTTATTGGATTAATGGTCTATGCTTGAATTGAACTTTGTAACACGCTAAATGTAGCAGACTTTTTTTTTTTTTTTGAATAAGGCTGTGATGAGAATGCTTATTTCTCTATCTGACAAGGTTGACTATCTTGGTGTGCAAACCATAGGTCCATGCTGTGAAATCTGGAAGGATCCAAGTTGATGGACAGCCGGTGCCTATTTCCTACGTTGTTCGACCATCGCAAAAGATAAGCCACTTTCTACACAGGTTTGGGCCTTCTTTGAGATATTCAATTTCTGGATATGCTTTTTCTGTTTGTATTGTAGATGCTTTTGTGCTTGTTTCTGCTGATGAAAGAACACACTCATTTATTTTCACTATATAATTTATAATTTCTTTTCTTTATGAAGAGTATAAGCAATTTGACAGTATTGTCCTATATTTATTGATTTATTTAGCTTCGCATCTGTCGAACATGAAATACTTGTCAAGCTTTGGTGTATATGATGTACTCTTAAGATTGAGGAGGAGCAAATGCTGGAAGATGAACACAAATTGGTGCTTCTCATAAATCATCTAAGTTTTCATTTACAAATAACTCTAAAAATTTTTTGCAATATTATTTTTGAAAGCAGTTGTTTGCAATAATGACCTTGAACGAGCACAAATTGAGATTTCAAGCCATTTTTGTCTGTAAATTGTTCAAAGTAAAAATAACGTATACATTTTCATGGAATAAGTCTGAGTACAATAAAAAATCTTGAATATCCATACCAGCCCAAATCAAGTTTTTGTTATGCATACACTCAATTTTTGTTGCTATATTATTATTATGACTATTCCTACAACTTTTGTTAAACCAATTGCACTTTGTCAACCAAAATTTCAATTTTGTGGAAATTAAACCAATCTAACAAAAATTTCCAAGTGATTCAATGAGATTTTCATCTAAAATATCAAATTTCTTTGGGTAATTTTCATGCCACTCTTGAGTTTCTGTCATCGCGTGACTTTGCTCTTTGGAATGCTATCATTGAGGTTTGTTTTGTTTTTCACGAATGCCTTTTACAGTATTGTCTGTTAAAAATGGCCGTTAAGTCAGTATACGGGGTTAAAATTGGCATGAATTGACGAAAATACCTTACAAAACTCATCACATTGAATTACAAAAAAATTAGTTTTTTTTAAAATTTTTTGTAAAAAAATAAAAGAGATTTTTGTAAATTATTATAATTATTTTCACTTTACCCTTTATTTTTAACCGTTTATTTGAATTTCATAATTTTATAGTGTTTAATTTTTTTTTACTTTCATTAAGGATTATGAGTTTTGGGAGATATTTTCGTCAATTCAAACCAATTTTAACGACGTTTACTAACTTAACAGCCATTTCTTGGTGGACTATAATATCAGGGACATTCATGAAATACAAAACAAACCTCGAGGGTGCACTCGCAAAGAGCAAAGTTCCATGGTGACAAGTGCAATTTGATCAAAACTCAGGGGCACCCATGAAAATTTCCCAATTTCTTGACTAGTGTCATATATTCTATGATTTTTCATTTTCTAGATTGTGCGTTTATGTATTCCTCAACATCTCCTAAATTTTCATTGGCAGTTCATTTGTTTTTCCTAATTTTCCTCAAATCTCTCTGATGGTGATATTATTAGGTTGTAAATCCCATTCGTAAATACTTTTTATCTCTATAAAGGGAGAAATATATTTCCTAGCAACAATAAAATGAACATTGGTGGGGGTGCAGGAATGATTTTTGGAAGATCCATGGTTTTATGTAACTCTCCTTTCCAAGAGGTTTCTAGACATTATGTATGGAGCTGCAATGAATATACAGGAAAAATTGAAGAATATTTGATTGTATTGCTAGAGAATAAGTACTGATGGAAAATTTTAGAAGGAATTTGAAGGAAGAGAAAATGACAAGTTCATAGTCGATCAAAGGAAATTTTTAGCCCCCTAATCACTCAAGAAACAGAAGATATATATGATGGATGTAGGAGAGAGAGAGAGAGTTTATAGTTAGATCCTATTGACTAGTCAAAAGAAAAAAAAAGTTGTTCTACACAATTGGAAGAAGATATTTGGGCATTTCCTTGTTCATTAAATGTTAGGCTTTGTTTGGTTTATAGTTAAAATACTATGAAAGACTAGGTGTCGTAAACGGGGTGTGAAAGCTCCCCCTTTTCCCTTTGATGTAGGAGGTCCTTAAACCCAAATAATTGATATAAAAGGGGGATGACAATAGAAGAAAGAGGTAGGCCCTCTTAATAGGGGAAGAGAAAGGCAGAAAGGGTAGGAAATTAGACAAATTGATTTAGAACAAGAATGAAGAAAGAGAAATAGGGAAGAAAGTAAAGGGACAAAGAAGAGGAAACTTAACTTTGCTCATATTTTAACTTAGATGCCCCTTGAGGCTTATGATAGCTATATTTAAAGATGCAATGGACCTAAAATTAGACACGATTAACTTTAGGAAACTTTTTGAAGAAGCAACCTAAAATTAGATATTACTAACTTTAGCAAACTTCTTATAGAAGAAACCGAAAAATTAAGCAACTAAATGAATGAATATTTAATAAAACATCTTCTAAAATATGCAAAATAAATAAACTACACATTGTATTCATCAAGCTTATTGCATATGTCTTTTTCTCCATTACCCTCCTTATCATTTGACATATGACATATGACATTTGCCTATTGCTAAGTATCAATAACAACCTTACTTTTTTTACATCATTATCTATCCCCCTCCTTCCCCAAGAAAAAAAATTCTATATATCTTTTCTTTATTAACTTTATGGTTATCATTACCCCTTGTTAGATTGACATAATCTCATTTCTTTTTCTTCTCATTTTAAATCTCTTTTATATTAAATTAAACAAAGCCTTAAAGTTTTTCCATATTTAATAGTAAATATTAACTTGTAATCAGTGAGCTATGAAGTAGTATGATGCTCAAAAGTTCTTCCTTATGTGTTGGCGGAATGAAGAAATCGTTGGAGGAATGAAGAAATCGCTAATCATACAATGAAATGATTGTACAAAGTAATCTTCTATTTACATGTGGATTGGTGATATCAAGCTCTATGGCATGATTGTTGTAGATCAAGAAATATGTAAGCTTTAGTTAAAATAAGTGGAAGGCTTTATGGATAACTGGTGTTGAAGTTGTTCTTTGGGTTATTTGGAAGGGAAGGAAGAAATGGACATACAAAGACAAATGGGAATAGTTCATATGTCATTCCATAAAGTTTTTGTATTTATGGGACATTGGCATTGGGTTTAAAAATGTTTTGGGGGACGATGTAGTTCTTATGGAGGATCGTTATTGTTTATCATTAATTTGTGTTCTTTATTATTTGTGTTTCTTGAAGATATACCAAATATACCTTAATTATTTGACATAAATAATAGATGTATCTTTAGGGTTTTGTCCTAATTTGTTAAAAAAATAAAATTCCCAAAATGCCCTCTTCTTTTTCTTTACTTGAAACTTTGGAGCTACTACTGTTACCCACCTGTTGTTACCGGTGTCCCACTGTTTGACAGTTGATAAAAGCTATCCACCTGAGAGGACAAGTTGTTTCGACACTAGAACTCAGACATTGCAGTCAATCTTCACATGAACACCTACAAATTTAAAAACACGTCACTGTTCACTTCTTTCTTTATCCTTGACCATCGCTTTATCTTCTTTGATTCCATGGAGATGATGGCCAATCAAACTTAACAACAATATTCTTGAACCCTACATGTAACCTCACCTCCAACCCTTCTTCATCGTCTCAAATGTTGTCAAAGCTCACGACATCATCATTCATGAAATCGTAATACATGAAATTGAATGAGTCGGAGTAGTTCCAACAATCATCCTAGTTATTAATCTCATAACAACTGATAATGTGGGGTCCCAATACCTCCAAATTGGCATGCTTCTCCCTTATGCAATCATCAAAATCCACATTCTAGCAGCCCCTCATGTCCAAGAATTGAAGTTCACTGCATCCAAAAAGGATGTCAAGCATGTCCCTTATAGTGAGAAGCAAGTTGTGGTGAGAAGCAAGTAGGCCATTTTAAGATGCTTGAGCTTGGGCATTGTGGTTGCAATCACATGGGCCTCATCCTTGCAAACTTTATCGGCCACCTCCAATGGGTGCATTATCCGTTTAGGTTGATAAGTGATTTGTATCTCTTAGAAAATGCCCATAGAGCACGTGATGGGGATCATGATGCACGCCCAATTTGTACATATTCTAGGTGCAATTGTAGCAATTAGGGTTTCTTTATTTGATTAGGGATTTGGGGGTATTTTGGTATTTTACTTGTTACGTGTGTTTTACACATGTTTAGGGTTTTGCTTTCAAATCTATAAATAGGGTACCTTATATAAGGATTGAAACACTTGATTATTGAAATATATTGATTGCTTCTTTGCTTGCCCTAATCTTCCCTACATTCTTCCCTACTTCTCCCCTTTCTTCCTTTCTCCTTCCCTTGAGAGGTTTTTTCCTTTTTCTTCTAACTTCTTCCTACATGTCCTACATCAATTTGGTATCAGAGCAAACCCTGGGATTATTTTACGTCTCAAATCCTAAATCGGCTGTCCATATCAAGATTTCTAGAGTGCTACCCATGATTTCAGCAACACATCAAAATCTGAAGCCGACCAACTGTGCGTGGGTGACAAAGTTCATCCAACTGTTACATCTGAACACCAATCCAATTTGACATCATCTACGGCCACCTTCTTGAGATCCGGCGACCCTAAACGTAGGATCCTACACAGCATCGGAAGTTTTTTTCAAAGCCCCAACTTCCAAATCCGGCACCACAGCAACGTCGAAGACTGTTTTCCGACAGCCCTAGTGGCTTTCTTCTCCAGATTCGGCAACTTACAGAGGCTGCGGAACTCATCGGAATTCAACTTGTTGGGTTCTAGAGACTCGCGACTTCGGAATCTTTCCAGACGTCTTTGTCTGGCTTTGCTCCGACAACCCACGGCGCCGGAAACCCCATCTCAGTCTTTAGATCTTCTCTTCGAAGCCTCCGTCTTCGAATCCTCGTTGGCCAGTGGCTGTCCTCCTCGATTCCGACGAACCCGGCGCCGCCGACCACCACCTCTGTCTTCGGAAGCGTTCGACCATTCCTCTGGTCGTTCTAAGAAAGATCATATTATTCATTTGAGCGATGTTCTTGAAACACTTCGTGTTCAAAAATTGTACGTAAATCTCAAGAAGTGTTATTTTATGCAAACCAATATGATTTTTCTGGGATTTGTTGTTTCAGCTCACGATTTAACTATGGACCCTTCTAAGGTGAGTACAAGCACTTCATGAGGTTTGTAGTTTAAATGGGCTAGCTAGTTTTTATAGACGTTTCATTAGAGGTTTTAGTTCCATCATGGCTCCCATCACTGATTGCATGAAAGGAAATGAGTTTCAATGGTCCAAGTTTGCATCTAAGGCATTTTGTGAGATCAAAAGGAGAATGACTGAGGCACCTGTATTACAACTTTCTGTTTTTTCAAAAGCTTTTGAGGTTGCATGTGATACTTCAGGAGTTGGTATTGGTGGTGTTCTAAGTCAAGAGGGTCATTACATTGCATATTTCAGCGAGAAACTTAATGAAACTAAGCAAAGATATTCGACATATAATTAAGAATTTTATGCTGTAGTACAAGCACTGAGGCATTGGCGACAATATTTATTACCTCAAGAGTTTGTAATTTATTTTGATCATCAAGTTTTGAAATATCTGCAATTACAACGTAAACTTAGTGCCAGACATGCTAAGTGGATAGAGTTTCTCTAAGAATATACCTTTGTTCTTAAGCATCTTGCAAGTGTTGAGAACAAACCAGTGGATGCCCTCAGTCGTGTAGTTGCAGTCCTTCATACAACGAGTGTCAATGTTATAGGTTTTGATAGGTTGAAAGATGACTATGTTATGCGTTCAGGGTTTGGTATTATTTTTCAGGAGGTGCAGAGTGGAAACCGTCAAGAATATGTTGATTTTGTGGTTAAGGATAGGTTTTTGTTTAAAGGTTCCAAGCTATTTATTACCAAAACTTCATTAAGTGATTTTTGATTTGGGAATTACATGCAGGAGGCATTGTAGGACATTTTGGTAGGGATAAGACAATAACTCTAGTTGAAGAGAGATTTTATTGGCCTTCTTTGAAACGGGATGTTGCTAGAGTTGTATCTATGTGTTGGACATGTCAGTTAGCAAAAACAAAGAAATGAAACATAGGGTTGTATAAACCATTACCTGTTCCACACACTCTTTGGCAAGATATTAACATGGATTTTATTCTTGGTTTGCCTAAGACTCCTAAAGGGTTTGATTCTATTTTGGTAATGATGGATCGATTCTCAAAGATGGCTCACTTTCTACCATGTCAAAAGATTGCTGATGACTCACATGTAGCAAAATTGTTTTTCAAGGAGATTGTCAGACTACATGGATTGCTATCTACTATTGTGTTTGATAGAGATGTCTGTTTTGTGAGCTATTTCTGGAAGACTTTGTGAAAACTTTCTGGGACTAAACTGAAATTTTCTTCTACTTTCACCCACAAATTGATAGTCAAATCGAGGTTGTTAACCGAAGTTTGGGAGACTTACTTAGATATTTGGTAGGTGAGCACTTTGGTACTTGGGATTTAGTTTTTATCTATTGCAGAGTTTGCCTATAATAATTCTGTTAATAGATCTACAAGAAAGTCACCATTTGAGATTGTTCAAGGTTTTGCTCCCCGTGCTCCCATTGATCTTGTACCCTTGCCACCTAATACTCGTATTTCTGCTTCTGCTGACACATTTTCACAGCACATTCATGATGTTCATGCCACTGTATGAAGGAAAATTGCAATAAGTAATGAAACTTATAAGCTTGTTGCTGATTTACATCATTAGCATCATGAATTTAATGAGGGTGATTATGTTATGGTTCGTATGCGACCTGAGGGATTTCCTAAGAATTCTTTTAAAAAGTTGCATGCACGAGCCAGTGGTCCTTTTCGTATTTTACGAAAATTAGGATCAAATGCATATATTCTTGACTTGCCTCCAGATTTAGGGATTAGTTTAACTTTCAATGTGGAGGATTTGTCTTCTTACAGAAGCACTTTCGAGCCTCCTCTTTTACCTCCAGGGGTACCAAACCAAGAAGCTTCTTCAGCTTTGGAATCTGTTCCAGTTCTATTACGATCACAGTTTACACCTACAGATCAGGTTCAGAGTATCCTTAAAGATGAGATTATAATTTGTTCTTCAGGTGGACTACATAGGTATCTTGTGAAGTGGAGAAACAAGCTTGACATTGATGCTACATGGATGCTCGAAGAGGAGCTTCAGGCGTTAGACCCAGATTTACTTGATCAGTATCATTAGGCGAACTCTCCAGTGGAGCGTTCTTTCAAGCGGGGGAGAATTGATGGGAATCGTGATGCGCGCCAAATTCGTACATATTCTAGGTGCAATCGTAGTAATTAGGGTTTCTTTATTTGATTAGGGATTTGGGGGTATTTTGGTATTTTACTTGTTACATGTGCTTTATGCATGTTTAAGGTTTTGCTTTCAAATCTATAAATAGAGTAGCTTGTATTAGGATTGAAACACTTGATTATTGAAATACATTGATTGCTTCTTTGCTTGCCCTAATTTCTCCTAAATTCTTCCCTACTTCTCCCCTTTCTTCCCTTCTCCTCCTCTTGAGAAGTTTCTTATTCTTTCTTCTAACTTCTTCCTACTTATCCTACATCAGCACGAGCACCAATCTTCCCATAGTAGCTCAAATACAAGAAAGGGATGTTGGAGAATTTACTTGCAATTTATTCGAACATAAAATCAATAATTTTCATCCTTTTAGGTGGACGACTCTGATTAGTCATTGAAAGGTCGGATGCTAATGGATTAGGTAGGATGCAACGGTTCTAGGGTTTCAAATGGGGAAGAAGAAGAGGTTATTTTGGTAATTTAAAATTTTTTTTAATGGATTGGGATGGACCCTAATGGCGTGAGTATGCCTGCAATTTATGTTAAACAATGTGGGTTTATTTATAATGGATAGAACAAATGGGGTATACTTGTATATCAATGAAACAATGTGGGTGCATTTGGAAAAAACCCTTTTTAATTTTAATAAAATATTGATATTGTTGAAAAGAAAACAAATAAATCCAAAAGCAATGAGGAAGAGGAAGCTTTGTTGTTGAAATGAACTTCATAGTTGGTGAAATGGATTTAGATATGCAATCAAATATCGTATAGTTGGTGGTGATTAAAGATTTCTATGTTATGACCATTGTAATTTGCTTTGTAGACGGATATGACAATTTGGTATATGGAAGCTAAGTCTCTTGGAGAACTAATAGATTGCAGAATCGGTGCCCAATACTCATGGTACATATCTATGATGATCTTGCTTGGTAGGGCAGCTATAAGGGCTGAAGTGTCTAAAAAAGGCATAGTCTCAATAGGAGAGGGATCAAAGAATATGAATTTGGGAGTGTATGGATTGTTGATAATCCATTATGCTATGTTCACATAGATTATTAATTGATTTATAAGGAAAGTATAATTTTCAAATGTTTTAGCATGGATAAGATTGTTAGGAGACATTACTGATGGGTAGGAGGGAGCTCTTTGCGAATGTTTTAGCATGGATGTGACTGGTTGAAGCATCGTAGATGGAGGGGGAAGGGAATTGTTTAGCCTACAAAAGTAGCCAATTACGCATGGATATTTTGTTGAGCCTGAGTTTAATGCTAATTACTGGTCCTAAAACAAGGTGTATGGCAAAGCAAAATATCAAACAAGATTGGCAGATTAAGTGGATGTGCAAGTGTAGAAAATAAATAGTAGTGAAGCACACAAGCACATACGACAATAAATACATAAGGATTATGTGGGAAAATACAACTGTAATTGTAATTAGTTTCTTGATTGCGAGGACTAAATTAGTGTGTAGAAATTTTTGATGTCCCTGGAATTATGGGATTAATAGGCATAGACTTTTTTCCTTTTTCAGCCCAAGCGTGTATACTTATATTGTCCTAATGTCCTCTAACACTATAAAAATATAATTTTGATCAATGAGAAAGGTGATTATTTCTCTCATATTCCGCAAGATGGTATCAGAGCCCTAGGCTATTTTTCCTTGAGTTTCAATTATTTCTCATCGCTGTCACCGTTCTCTTTTTCCCGGCCTTTATCACCGTCGCTGTTTCTTTTTTTTTCGGGCCTTCATCATCGTTGTGTTCCTCTTTTTTTATCTGATCTTCATCGTTGTTATTGTTTGTCTTTCTAGCCGTTATTGCCAACTATTTTTCAGTCAATCCCTTTATTAATAGTGAGAATCATGTCTGAAAACCAAGCCACCAATACTCTCCAATCTGAAGAGGATAATTCCCACCATACAAATGGTGATTTGCAGAATATTTGAGCAACCTATAGGCTGAATGGAAAAAACTATTTGAAATGGTCCCAATTCGTTCAAACCTATTTGAAAGGCAAAGGAAAACTCAATCATCTTCTTGGAATGGGACCAAAGAAGGGAGACCCAAAATTTGATGCTTGGGATGATGAAGACTTGATGATCATGTCATGGCTGTGGGATTCAATGAATTCTTAAATCAACGATACTTGTATGTTCCTGACCACTGCCAAAGCAATCTGGGATTCCATTCAACGAACTTACTCAAAAGCTTGAGATGCAGCCCAAGTTTATGAGATCAAGGTTAAAGCTAGTGAAATCAAATAGGGAGACAAAACTATGACAGAGTAAAAATTTATGGTAGGAACTAGATCACTATCGGGTCATTGAAATGAAATGTGCTGACGATGCCGCAACCTTGAAGAATTTCATTGAGAAGGACCGCGTTTATGATTTTCTCGTTGGACTCAATCAAGAATTTGATCAATTTAAGAGTGTAAATTCTTAAGAAAGAGGAAGACCTTCGGAGGAAGTAATATCACTTATTCTATCAGAAGAAAGCCGAAGGGGAATTATGCTGGAGCCCCAAGTTGTAGAAGGATCAACACTTATAATTAGAACTGAACAAACAAATGTACCAATAAACCAAGGCATACCAAAAAATGTTGCTGGAAATTAAATGGTAAGCCACCAACTTCCAGCAAGGAGTGGGGTTACAAAGGAGAGCAACAGAAATCATACAGCCAAGTACATTTGACAGAGCAGGCCAATTTTCCAGAAAAAAAGGAGCAAGAAGGACTCGGTGGTGAGGAAATTGAAAGGCTAAGAAGCTTAATAGGATTTCTTGAAAAACCCTCTGGTACGTGCTCATTGGCACTCTTAGGTAAGTCTCTACTCTCTTTTGGATTATATGCCTCAGAGAAGTGTTTTGAGAACTCTTGGATAATCGATTCAGGGGCCACCGATCACATGACCTATTCATTACAGTTTTTTAGTACCTATAAGCCGTGTCAATGCAATAGAAAAATTTCTGTAGCAAATGGTTCTCTTGCCATAGTAGCAGGTCTAGGAGATATTTATGTGACACCTTCCTTTGTCCTTAAAGATGTACTTCATGTCCCGAAATTAGCTACCAATCTTGTTTCAATCCCAAAAATTACAAAGTATCTAAAATGTCACGTGAATTTCTATCCTTCTTATTGTGTTTTTTAGGAACAAGATTCAGTGAAGAAGATTGGACTTGTTAAGTAGAAAAATGGACTTTACTACCTTGAAACACCAAATGCTTCAAAGAGAGTCATAAAAAAATTGCCTTCGTCACTACTTAGTTCCTCGAATAAAGATGCCATTTGGCTTCATTATTTTTGTCTTGGTCATCCTTCTTTTAGAGTCTTGAAAATCATGTCCCTACTTTGTTCAAAGGATTAGATATTACAAATCTTCATTATGATGTTTGTGAATTTGCAAAACATACTCTTGTATCTTTTCCTATAAGTAATAAAAGAAGTTCTCATCCATTTAATTTGATTCACAGCGATATATGGGGACCTTCTACAATCCCAAACATTTTAGGGTCACGATGGTTTGTTTCTCTAATAGATGATTGTACTCGAGTCATATGGTTGTTCTTACTCAAGCACAAATCAGATGTGAGTAGTGTCATTCCCAATTTTCATTCTATGATTCAAAACCAATTTGGAGTAAAAATAAAAAAAATTTCGGTCTGACAATGCACAAGATTAATTCAATCAAGTTTTATCTCCCTACTTTTTAAAAGAAGGAATCATTTACGAGTCATCCTGTGTAAGTACATCCTAACAAAACGGGGTTGCTGAAAGGAAAAATGGTCACTTACTCAATCCTACCCGAGCACTATTATTACATACTAATGTTCCTAAGACCTATTGGGGAGAGGTCATTCTTATTGCTACATACATAATTAATAGATTGCCTTGAAGAATATTGGATTTTAAAACTCTGATGGAGTTACTTGCACAATTTTATCCACACATCCGAACTTCCAATGGTCTTTCACCTAAAATATTTGGTGTACTTCCTTTGTTCATGTACATAGTCAGAATAGAGGAAAACTGGACCCTCGAGCAATTAAGTGTGTCTTCATTGGTTATTCTTCCACCCAAAAGGGATATAAATGCTATTATACCCTCTCAAAGAAACTTTACATAATCGCAGATGTCACTTTTGACGAAACCAAACCTTATTTCTCCAAGTCTTATCTTCAGGGGGAGATATCATCAATGGAAGATAAAGACTTTGGCTTTCTTGACCTCTCACTCACCTCTGAAAAGTCTTTCAAATCCGTTCTTGTCCAAGAATCTGACGAATCCATGCCTGTTCAAGAATCTGTTAAGTCCGTCCTTGTCCAAGACTCTGTCCAATCCGTGCCTATCCAAGAATCTGTCCAATCTGTACTTGTCCAAGAACAAAATCCAAAATCTGTGCCTATTTATGACTCTTTTAGATTTCCACAGGTGTACTCAAGGGAAAAGACTGTTTTTGATCCAACGGAAGTCCAAGAATCCAATCCAAGTTCTGCTAATGAAGACATGGTGAGTCTTGCTTCTCCTTTACATACCTAACCCATTGAAACCCATGCAAATGATTTTGATTTACCTATTGCTGTAAGGAAAGGTACTAGAGAATGCAGTAACCGACCCTTATATGATACATTATCCCATTATGCGTCTCTTAAGCGTTTTTCATCATCACATAGAAATTTTCTTTTGAGTCTTAATACTGTGTTAGTTCTAAACACCTGATCTGAGACATTATCTAAAAGTGAATGGAGGAATGCTATGAGAGAGGAAATGAATGCATTGGGGAAAAATAAGACATGGGAGATTGTTGGTCAACTGAAAAGGAAGAATCTGGTTGGATGCAAGTGGGTGTTCACTTTAAAATATAAAGCTGATGGGTTCTCTTGAGAGATACAAAACAAGATTGGTGGTGAAGGGCTATACTTAGACTTATGGAGTTCATTATCAAGAGACATTTGCTCCAGTTGTAAAATGAATACAGTACGGATATTACTGTCACGCTCATTTTAATTGGTAACTTCAGCAGTATGATGTGAAGAATGCATTCTTGCACAGAGACTTAGAGGAAGAAATTTATATTTAAATTAAACCGGGATTTGAAGGAAAAGGGGCGACTAATAAGGTCTGTAGATTGAGAAAGGCCTTGTATGAACTTAAGCAATCTCCTAGAGCCTGGTTTGGGAGATTTGTTAAGGTGATGAAAGACACGGGTTATAAACAAAGCCAAGGAGACCACACACTTTTCATCAAACATTCCAATTCAGGGGGAGTGAAGCATTTTTGGTGTATGTTGATGACATAATAGTTACAGGAAATGATGAGAAGGAGAAGGAAGCTTTGAAACAATGTCTAATTAGGGAATTTGAGATAAAAGAGCTTGGGAAGCTGAAATATTTTCTTGGAATCGAAGCTGCATACTCAAGGTAGGGGATCTTTATTTCATAGCAGAAATATGTAACCGACTTATTGAAGGAAATAGGGAAGCTTGCTTATAAACCAATGTCTAATCCTATCGAGCCAAATCACAAGCTTGGAGAAGCTAGAGAAGACCTGGTTGTAGATAAGGAGATATACCAGTGTTTGGTGGGAAAGCTCATCTATTTGGCTCATACCCATGTTGACATTGCTTATTCAGTAAGTGTCATTAGTCAGTTTATGCATGATCCAAGGGAAACACATTTACAGGCAGCGTTTAGAGTACTCCACTATTTAAAAGGTAGCCTAGGCATAGGGATTTTATTGAGAACAAATACTGGACTTACTCTAGAAGCCTATACAGATGCAGATTACGCAGGATCTCCTACTGATAGAAGGTTTACCTTTGGCTATTGTACATTTCTTGGTGGTAATTTAGTAACATGTAGGAGTAAAAAACAAAATGTAGTGGCAAGGTCCAGTGCTGAATCAGAATTCAAAGCAATGTCACAAGGTGTATTTGAATTATTATGGCTGAAGATCATTCTAGATGACCTGAAGATCAAGTGGGAATGACCTATGAAGCTCTATTGTGACACCAAATCAACAATTAAAATAGCTCATAACCCTATTCGGCATGATAAAACTAAACACATTGAGATAGACCGACCCTTCTTCGAGGAAAAATTGGAAAGTGGTCTAATCTGCACACCATACATATCTTCCGGAAATCAACTAGTAGATGTCTTGACTAAGGGACTCAATAATACAACCTTTCATGAGATTATTTCCAAGCTGGGAATGGAAGACACCTATTCTCTAGCTTGAGGGGGAGTGTGGGAAAATACAATTGTAATTGTAATTCATTTCCTGATTGCTAGGACTAAATTAGTATGTAGAATTTTTGATATCCCTAGAATCATGGGATTAATAGGCATAGACTTTTTTCCTTTTTTAGCATAGATTTTTTTCCTTTTTTAGCCTAAGCGTGTATCCTTATATTGTCCTCTAACCCTCTGTAAAAATATAATTATGATCAATTAGAAAGGTGATTATTTCTCTTATATTCCGCAAGAGATTATATTGGTTCGGGCCTTTTTGGCACCTACTCTACTTTTCAAGTATCCCAACCTTGGGTTCGACTAACAACGTGTGGAATTACACCTCCCTCGGTTTTCCAAGATTAACAAGAACTCACACACCACTTGGTTTTTCCAAGTTCACTAGGAAACTCTAAACTGTTGGTTTCTCCGAGCTTATCAACAAACTCTTATAACATCCCACTGGTGCAAGGATCCCCTTTCTTGTAGCAGAAAACCCAAAATCCAAATAAATATTGTACAAATGTAATGCCTCTTACTAGGCAAAAATGTACTCAAAATAAGCTCAAACATAAAGATTAATTAATAACTTTCCACTACCTCAAACTCCTCTTGTGATGGATTTGATGTAGTTTTATATTTGTTGAACATTAGAGTGCCTTGGAGTTAATGCACTTGGATACTTGATTGAGTTTCTTATGATTGATTTGTCTGTAGCACTTAGAACCCTCAAGAATCATTTTTTTTTTCCTACAATGAAACTTATATTTATAAGTTCCATAGGGGCTTTTGAGCATTTGGAAGAGGATCTTTTGAAATCTAGTTGTTGAAACATCACATCAATTTCCGACTATTACGGCTACAGACCTTTGTAGACGTAACTTCTCTTTTGTCGAAAAACTCCATGGATGATCGTGGCCCTAAAGAACTCTGTTGATTTCCTCTGTTGACGCCTTTATGGAATGTGGTTGTTATAGAGAACTTTACAGACCTCTGTAGAGTCTCTATAGACCTCTGTGGACATTGCGACTTGAAGCACCTAGTAGATAGCGAGTTTTACAGACTTCTATAGCCATGAGCTCTCCTCTGTAGCTCTCCTCTGTCAGTCTGAAGATTGAGAACATTGTTTCAGTAGCTCCGACAGACTTCTATACCCAACTTGTCGCTTTTGTAGGTTTCCTTTTTCACTTAAAAACTTAGCAATGCTTCATTAACTTAAGTTCAAATCATATGCAAGTTTTGTTGTCATCAAAACTATACACCTAAACTTAACATATTTTAACCTACAAAAATAGTGGTAGCTAGGGCACATGCATGTAGAAGTCGATCTTACTCAACAAGTTCTATAGACACATGGATTTTTTTAGCTTACGAAAATTGTCACAGAATGCCCAAACCAGAGTTGGCAGCCAAGGGATTGATCTAGAAATTGGTTTTTCTCGTCAAGATCTATAGGATGATTAATAGAGGCAAAAGGATCTGCACCAACAGATCTTGTTGAGTTTTTATGGGGGTTCCATTGACCACTCAAGGAAAATGCTTTTGCATGGTTAGAAGCTAACATGAAAGTGGCATTACAAATTAAAATGGTGCCATGGGGAGCAGTTCACCACACAACCTTATGGTTTTCCCAAATTAGGATGTTTGGGTTAGATCCAATCCAATCACTATGCTTGGATCCATTTATTTAGTGGAGTCATAAAAAATCATTTCAAGTAGAAACTTATGTGAGTCTTCACTTCTACAATAGTATTTTTAGACAATCTGGTGAGTTTTCATTTATTATGACCTACCTTAGTTTTCAATCAAGGTGATTTTGATATAACCTTGGTAGAACTCACCTCCAAAAGCTAGCTGGCTGGCTGTTGAGGGAAGGGAACCTAAGGCTACCTAATTCGCCCCTCCCCATGCTCCCCCCCCATATGACCAATGTGGGCCAAAGAATCCTAATTTTCCATCACATTTTGCAGCCCTTGACACTCATGCGGGCTAGCTTTGCATTAGGTTTAGTCCTTAGCAAACATTGCAATGCTGGTGTCACCACCCACGTCGCACAATTGCAACTGAGAGTTATGGTGGCTAGCTCTGATAACATTGATACAATGTTGGAAGAACTCAGCCCCAAAACCTAGCTAACTAGCTGTTGAGGGGAGGGAAGCTTAATTCACACATCACCCCCCTCACCCTCCCCATATAAGCAATGTGGGAATCGCCATGCTGCCCCCGCCATTTTTGTGGTCACAAAAATAGGTCTGGAGACAAGTATGATGAATAGGTTAGATCTAATCAAAACATCATGGTGTGTGAAAACAATAAGGTTTTTCATCGTGCAACCCTCAACATGGAATTATTCCCCCAAAATTTGAGTGCTATATGTTCACCAAGGGTGCATGGATATGAAAGGAACAGTCTTACTCATTCTTATTAAAATCCATGCATGTGAAAGTAGGCTGGGATGATTACTCGTCATCTTTTTCTGTTATTTGTTTGTTTGCTTTTGTATTTTATTTTAGGCTTATTGCTAACCTATCAAAAAAAAAAAAAAGATCAGATAAAGGCCCATTTCCTTTTAGGGGCTGTTAGTTTATGGGGAATTGAAATTTTATTTTGAAATGACTGGAGCAAAAGGTTTCGATTTATTGGCTGGGTCGAATATGATAAGGAGCAGGCTGGGATGATTGCTTGTCATCTTTTCCTGCTGTTTGTTTGTTGGCTTTGGTGTTTTATTTTAGGCTTATTGGTAACCTATCAAAAAAAATTGAATAAAGGCCCGTTTCGTTTTGGGGGCTGTTAGTTTATGGGGAAAAGAAATTTCGTTTTGAAACTAAAAAGGAAATGATGTGAGAACTTCAAGGTGTGATCCAAATCATAAAGTAAATAAAAATGAAATAAATAGATTTTTCTGAGTAGAAAATACAAGTAATGATAGAGGAAAGTAGTTATGTTATGGTTGGTATATGCCACATCAAGAGGGAGAAAAATTTTATTTCCAAGGAAAATTTGTGTTTCCCTCTAGACAAACAGCCCATAAGAAAGATAATCAGGTTGAATATAACTCAAACAAGAATGTTGATATGGATGTCTGATGAAGTTGGAAAGGATAAAATTATAAATGAAGTAATTCAACATAATCCAAACATAGAATTATATGTAATAAGATGAAAGAAAGTAGACTTGGGTGGTTTGTTCGCGTGCAATGAAGATTAGAAATTGCACTAATTAGCAGATATGAGTTAATCCAAGTAGAAGGTGATAAGAAAGCAAAAGGGAGACCGAAAACAACATGGTAGTTTGAGATTATTAGGAAAGATATGAAAAATATTTGGGCTTTTTGAAGATTTTGCTCAAGATTGAGACATGTAGTTGACCTTACTTAGGGTGTGTTTGGATGAGAATTGTATTTGACAAGGGGTTTATTAGCCATGTCTTTTCTCTAATGTGACATTACAACTACTTCTAATAATCTTATTTTTTCTCATTATTATCTATATTTTTAATCATTACTCTTTAACTATACTTTTTCTCTAATGTGATATTATAACCACTTCCAACAATCTTATTTTTTCTTATTATTATCTCTATGGTTAATCATTACTTTTTACCCATACCTTTTCTCTGGTGTGACATTATAACCATTTCCAACAATCTTATTTTTTCTCAATATTATCTATATTTTTAATTATTACTTTTTACCTTTCTATCAAAAAAGCATATGCTACCGACATCATCCCCTATTCTACTGATTTCATGATGTATTTCAAGTACATCTTTCTACACTCTCTATCACATCCACCATATGAAAACACACCCTTAGGTGGGAAATAGCGTATGATGTTTATGATGATTAATAAATTAGCTCCATTTGTATTTTACTCTGAGGCTGTTTGGTTGCTTTATTCATTTTCCCCTCAATCACCTCAATGTATATATATATATATATATTTTTTTTTTTCATTTAACTATTATGGCATACCATGTTGGCGTAGGTTTGGTTACTTTCATTCTTTCTGTGACTGTAATTTGTTTATACAACCATGAATTTATTGTTTTCTCATTTGCATTGTTGTGAAAGTTATTTTGTAGTACTGCTAACCATGTCAAGTGGCCAATGAATGATCAACAATGCTGTTTTTATTCTTTAGACATGAACCACCGGTGATGGCATGGGGTGTGTCAATATTGCAGAAAGAACCTGATGTCCTTACTGTTTGTAAGCCAGCATCAGTTCCAGTAAGTATGCACTCTATGTGCTTCTGTTGCTCAGATGTTGTTGGTATCATGTGATGTTGCAGCTAAATATTTCATGTCTTATGTCATGTTTTTCTTGATAGTTAAGTGACATATTTTCTGAGGTTATTTTTTACTATGATTCATTATCTTCCAGGGGTCTTTATAACATTTATTTGTAAATAGTTTGAAAACATTGAGTGGTTTTTTTAGTAATGAATATTTTAAATTAGATATTTTATTCTTTTGTGATTGAAGAGCTACAGTCTTCTATGAGTGGGTTCTCTGGTTTAGTTAAAGATAAAGAGTTGGCCTCAAAGGTGAGCAAGTCTTTGCAAAGAGTGGTATAAACTCTAGAGGGAAAATGACAATATAATTTAAGCTTCACTTGGATGACCGCTTTCGAATAAGCATGAACCCCTAACTTTTATTGGCTGGACGATGTCTCCCTTCATTAAGAAAACTTAATTAGTTTTGAATGTGGATGGGTTTGATATATTTTTTTTCTGCCAAGAACAGTGGCTTCTATGTATGTTGGTTGCTTGTGATTGAACCTTGCAGTCTGAAAATTCCTTTTTTCTGTAATCATTTAGTTGAATTCTTTTTTATTTTTGCAGGTGCATCCTTGTGGCCAGTATCGTAAGAATACTGTTGTTGGCATATTGCAGGCTGAACATGGCCTAACACCTTTGTTCCGTATCCAGTAGAAGGCATATAGCAGCAGATAAACTTCCATTAATATATTATTTTCATTTCATTAAACTGGTTTTCTTCAATCTAGAATAAAGTATCCAATCTTTTTGTGTTTCAAGTATATTCTGTCCACATTTTCCTTGACTAGTGACTTTAACAGCAGTGCATCGTTTAGATCGGCTGGTCTCTGGACTCCTTATTTTGGCTAGAAATGCTGCTAAAGCAGACCAGTTTCGGCAACAGGTATTTTAGTAGTATTAAATATATCTATTTGAAAGTTGGCTTATCAAAGATTTTTTTCTTTCAAAATTTATGCTGCAATTAGTAGTTGTAATGGTGAATTTAACTCCAAAATGCTCTATCATAAAATATAGGGAGTGATAGCCTCTTTTTGTAGGATGCGGATGCAGCGTTTGCAATCTTGAAATTTTTGAGCGAAATTTCGCCGAAAATTTCGATTTTGCAACCTGGCGAAATGATTTCGCCACTGAACAATGGGGATTCTCCCTTTTAAGCGAAAATTTCAAAATTTCGGCAAACGTTCGGTGATTTTTCGGCGAAATCCCCAATTTCTCGTCGAAATCTCGTTGGTTAGGTGAATTCTTGTTGAACAGTGACAAAAAAAAAAAAAAGATAAAAGGGGAAAACCCTACATCACATGAAATCAGTTGCGAAACCCACCTCTGCCTCCTAAATAGGTATTTTCGAAAAACCTAATGTTGATTTTCTAAGAAAAAAAATGAGATCTAGGCTTTGAAATCTACCTTTCAGACGTTGGCAGCTACCTTTCACTCTTCCATTTTAGAGATTTTCAAGCCTACATAGATTTTTTGGCTTCGAAATCACAAATGGAGTTTTCGAAATCAAGATTCAAGCTCACTTACATGGATTTCGATGCTTGAATCCAACGCATGGCGCGACAGTTTCTCCCTCTTCCATCGACAGCGCCTGAAGCCCTAGTTTTTCCCTTCTAATCTACTCCAATCCCTTCTCACTATTGGAGTGATCGAAATGGGTAGAAGAGGCTTTGAATTTTTGAATTGGGCGTGAAAATCCCACCTACAGTTGCCGTTCGTTGTTGAAGGCAGAGTCGGAGATAGCGTCTTTTTGTCCTTCCAGGGGCTGACAGTCGTCGAGCGTGGGCGTGGCTTTAGGGAGGCAGCGGGCAGCCTTGTGCGTGCATGGGTTTGGTGTGTGCGTGAATTGTTGGGATTTTTTGTGATTATATTGTGGTTAGTTTTTAAGTACAAATCAGGTTAGTTTTTAATTTTTTTCTTGAATTTTTTTGGGGCAAAAGAATTTATTGTGATTTTATATAAATAATTATATTTTTTGGGGTATTTATTCTGGGCAAATGCATCTATTGTGATTTAATATAACTAATTATGTTTTTGGGGCAATTTTTGGGGCAAATTTTTAAAAAAATTTTTTAACAGAGAAAAATGAATTAATTATATTGTCCCTTGTCATATAACTATTTTTAGAGTTAGATTTTAATATATATGCATTTTGTAAGTTATGAAAATAATTTATCCAGTGATTTTTAAAAATTATAATATCAAAATTGGTGTAAAATTAATAATAAAAATACATGTCTAATTAGAATCATAAATTTATGCATAAACTTTTTAAGTATAAAAAGGGTTGGTGCCTTCCTTGTTGGATTGATTTTATGTAAATGATGTTAATTATTCTATAACATTGTTGTTTTTATTTATAAGTTCACTATGGTGATAACATGTTTCATACAATATGCATATATTTAACTGCTTTATCTGCTTTTGCATCACTGGTATGTTTCCTTTATGTCGTATATGTTGATATTTAAAGTAATATTTTTTGTTTTACATGTAAATTCAGATTTATCATGATTTATTATGAAGTTTTTTTGAAATATTTTCTAAATTTTTTGCATTTTTTTATATTTTAGCTAAATTGTTCGGCGAAATTTTTGATAATTTCTCTGAAATTAGCGAAATTTTCTCCTTTTTCAGCTTAGCGAAATTGCGAACACCGTGTGGATGTTAGCTTCATTACCAAACTTCTTGATGAGATGCAATAATGCCAGTCAATAATCTTGGTATCTCTGGTCTGCTTCTTGGTTTAAAATCTTAGTCCTGCTCTATAATTTGGCTGTTATAGAACTGTTTGTGTCAAAGAAAACTGGCGTTGTTGTTTGAAACTGCAAGCAATGAATAATGATCCGGAAGGAAAATCTTAGGGTGTGTTGTCAAAAGGAAAGGAGATGAAAGCTTCTTTTCCTCTTATTTATTTAGCAAGGCATTTATCTACCCTGACTAATCTTATATTTTGTGTGAGCAAACTGATGGGGATCAAGATGGCAAATGATGTGCTGATGGAAAACATGATGAGGCTGATGTATACAATTGAATTATTTTCTTCTACTTTTTTAGGGGCATTTAATTTTGATTTTAGTGTAATTGTTATATCATTAAGATTGTCTTCACCTTTTTATGAGGGATTCATTTATACTTTTTTTAATGGGACATAAACAGAACCTGTTGGATTCCCCCCTTCTAGCTTCTGAATTACAGCTGCTTTAGAATCTTGAAAAATAGAAAAGTAGTCAGAGGGCTCCCAGGGTGTGTCCAGCACACGCACTTTAACTCTCAAATCAGTGATGGCTCCTTGAGAGGGAAGGGTTAGAAAGCTATATGAAGAGAATCTAGGTTTTAGATTTACTCCCCTTGAAGTTTTTGTCCTTAACTGAAAGTAGTTTAGTCGTTGGACATGTGTGTTCGCATGTGGGTGTTGGGTGTATCCAACAGAACTATTTGAATTAGGGTTTTCAGTTTTTGATGAATTGAATTATGGTTACTTATTTTTCCATGTCTTTATTTTTTCCCTCTTCTCAAATCTGTCTTCTTTCATTTGTTCTTCCCTATCTAATCTCCTCTTTCCTTCTGAGAGAATCTCTCTTTCTTTCACTTTTTTCCCTTTTGTCTTACATCGAATTGGTATCAAAGTAAATTTCAGTTGCAAATTTCCACAATCCAAAATCCCTAGATCTATGATAGTCCATGCTTCACATTTGTTGTTTTGAGCACTGTTCACAACATCTTCATTTCCATAATCGGCACCATCATGACTGTGGTTTTCAACCATCCTACACAGCCTCCCAAGCCACCACCTGGCTTCTTCAATTTTGGCACTCATAAGCCTCTGGAGTTTGTTGTTGTAGCTAAAGAAATGACCTCTCCCATCTTATTTAGTTTGTGCGCTTTCTTTTGTTCGGGTATATAGTAACGCTTTTTCATCAGATCTGAAATCTTTTTCCTTTTTGATTGCACATCTGTCTCAATCCAATATCCTTTGACCATGGTGTGGTTTGTTTTGAAGAAGGAAGAAGAAAACCCTGTTGCTGTTGTCCAGAGAGAAGGAGATTTGCAGACCCTCTGGGCGCCATTCAAGTAGATTTTTGGGTATCTAGTAAACCACTTTGTTGTCACGGAAAATGCTGAAGAGTGGAAACCCACACTAGGTAGAAGACTTGAACTAAAAAAATGGTTTTATTCTCAGTTTCCAAGCATGTCTCTTCAAATTTTCAAAATGAAGTCCCTGTTTTGAAATTGCAACCTGTTTTATCAGAATTTTTACAGAATAGCCCTCAGAAATTTACAGAAAGGGGTTCCTCAGTTTCTGAAATTGCAAACCAGATTCTGAGTTTTCAGAAAAATTCAAAGAGGCTCATCTGTTTTCTGAAATTGCCAAGCAGGCCTCTGTTTCTGAAAATTTGGAAACAACAATTAGTTTCTAGAATTTGCATGACTGCTCTATTTTTTAGGATTTACCAAACAGCATCTGAGGTGTCTGAAATTTATAAAAAGGCCTCTGAAATTTTGAGAAATTCCAAAACAGTCCTGATTTTTCTAAAATTGTGTTAAAGTCCCATCTTCAAAAATTTCAGAAAGCCTCATTAAGAAATAATAAAAGCATTCTTGAAGTCCAATTTGAGTCACATTTAGAGCCAAATCAATAAAGAGATTTCTTAATTCCTTCTATCATTTGCATGAAGATTCTCATGATTGTTATCCCTTGAGTGGTTCAACTATAAATTATTGTAATTATAGTTGTTCAAGTTATCCAGAATGGATACACGTCTGGGTTCTTTTTCATGCCAATGGCTTTCCATATTACACTAGTCAATTGAACATGCAAGCTTTTAGCAATTGGATGAAGTTTGTGGAGTATTATTTTGAATGCTATGATATGAATGAAGATGAAAAGTTATGTTTTGCAGCTTTGAATCTAGGCCACAATTTAACTTGCAGTTTAAAATTCCTTGAAGATTGTATTGTTAGTAATTGGTTGAAATTGAAGGCAACTTAGAAAGGAAGAATTATTTTACACAAAAATAATGTAAATGATGAAATATATGTGATAAGAAAATCTCATGAGTTGCAATAGGGTAATGAAAGTGTGGAAAGTATAGGAACGATATTATGATTTGATGATCAAAGGCATGGTGGTGATGACCATCATGTTAAAAACAATTGTGAAGGTCTGAAATATGATGAGATCAGAATTCATGACCATGGAATTGAAGGATAGGAATGATGCATAGTAAGCAACAAACGAGGTTGAAAAGGAAAGGACAAGATACAGAAAACTTCAAGCCAAGAGTTAAGCAAAGGTAAATTTTTTAATTAATAACTTTTCTTTTAATGTTTTATTCAACCTCAAGTTTCTGATGCCTAAATACTGGACTTAACATCTTCAGTGGCCAAACTAGCCAGACAAATGAAATTGTTTAATTCAAGGTTTGACTTATCGGAAAACCTTCTATAGAGGATAAAAGGGTAATCCCCAAAGAGTCTTGCATAGGACATAATTTTCAATCCATATGGCTGATGTTACTATGGCTACGACTAGTATTCAAAGTTAATCCATAATTAATATCATTGATAAATCTAACATGAAAACAAATCTTTTTAATCAAGAGTTAGATACTGCTGAAAATCTGCAAGAAGAGAAGCCTGCAAATGAGAATCATGATAACTCTATTTTTGTGAAAAAGGAAACTATTCAACCATTAAATGTTATAAAATATGAGATTGAAGAGATCAAGAAAATGGGTAAAGTTAGGATGAAGAAATGAGCAGAGACGCAATTGAATTATTTGATTTTATGAAGGACATTCTTGTGAAACTGAAGAAAAGTATGCATGTAGTAGTTGTGAAGAAGTCAAGAATAAAAAATTCAGCACCGAAGTTCCAGAAATATTCATCTCGAGAGAAAACAACATTCAAGGATGCAAGATGGAAGTATAGAAGAAAGCTAAAGGAATTACATGTATCTCAATGTCCTTCTACATGTAATTTGGTCATTTGATATGGAGGACTAAATCATCAATTTGTGCTAAAATGGAGCAAGACATTCTATAAAGTTGGAATATGGCTAAATTGTGAATAAGAACATTCCCAAAGGAAGCTCCTAATCTAAGTGCAGAAAAGAAAAGGAAAAGTAAAATACAGAGAAACGAGAGAGAGAGAGATTGGGAACAAACCAAAATTGATGATTTAAAATGCCTATCCAATCCCTTACAATCCGGCCATTTTATGAGCTTCCTTTCCTTTGTTCCTTCTACTTCACCTAGTCTTATGATTTTTCCTTTTTGAAAAGCAACCTTGTCCCCAAGGTCGGATAAATAAAACTACATACCCAAGATGGTATAGATGTTACTTAAGGAAAAAAAAAAACATTTCATACAAATGACTTGAAAAGGAGAAGAAAATCTAAACTACAGGATTCTAGGTTGCCTTTCCTCCTGGATCCTGAGTCAGCTTTAAGAATCCATCATCAATTTTGATGCTTCTTCTATAACCTAGGCTCTTGGTTACTCCTATGGCCCTTTGAATTGTCGGTGTACTGACTATGTAACACACTTTATAGATAATAGAGCAGAATCTGTCATAATGAAGATCATAATGAGAGGAGTCGTATAACTCGGCAGGGACATGGGAAAGGAAGCCTGTAAAGGGGTCGTATTTTGAAGGATTTAATTGAACTTGAGAGATCTTCCTTCTCTATCTTCTTCTCTTTTCTATTTTTTTTTTCTTTTCTATACTTAGATTAGGAGCTTCCTATGGAAGGTTCTTAACAAGGCAGCAGAACAGTGATTGTGGGCCTCATGATTTGTGGATTTTGATCTCATTGATTGTTGGTAGGAGATGGCAAAGATCAAGCCTGCTGATCTACAGGTTTGAATCTTGATGAACTACTAACCTAATTTTAATTGAAGTGGCTGGATTCAAGCATCTTTTGCTGCATGTAGGAGAACATCATTCAGCGAATTCAGCAAGTAGATTGCAGTTGCCGCAGTTCCGATTCGATCGGAGTGCAGTTGGATCTAAATTCTGAAGTCATCAATCTTGATTGGATTGTGGATCTCATATGGAAATAGTTTTCATTGATTGGAGCTGTAATCCTATTCAGATACAAGAGGCATTGAATCGGATTTCAATTTTCTGTGTGGAATACTGATTGAGACATCCAGATATGGTCCAGATTGGATCTGTTGGAGAATGCTCTCAATCCGTGAAGATTGGATTGTTGTCAGTAAAATCAGTCTGTTGTTGGTAGGAGATCATTCTAAGACACTCGATTTCGGGTGTGATTGCTATGGGGTGACTGGTAACTGTTCAATGATATGTGGGTTTCGTGTGAGGCCACTGATTAGTTCTCAGCATTCGATTGGTTTTAGAGTGTTGCAGCTGGCTTCGGTGAGATGCATCTAGGCAGGCAGGTTAAACGATCAAGGTTTTTCTGATAGCAGTCTGTACATCCAAGAGTTTTCGCAGAGTCCTTTTTCATTGTCGACTCTCTAAAGTTTCTAAGGGTTTGTGGGCCATTGTTTGCATGGAACTGAGAATCCAGACTAGAACTCATTCCAGCCTTACAATCCAGGGATTGTAATCCTTGTTGAGGAGTGATGATGGCCGCAGTTAGTGGTGACCTCGATGGGCCATTCGTCAGCTGAGTGAGGACACAGACTTGATCAATGGATCAGTGTGAAACAGGCTGATCAACAAGACCATCTGAGTTGCACGTGGCAAGGTTGATTGCAGCATCTCTGCCTCTCAACTCAGCCAACCCATCTGTGCTTGGCAATTTGGTATTTTGGTTTAAATTTTTTCTGATTCACATGACTCTTGAGCTGACGAATTGTGGACAGCAGTCCATGCTCCAATTTTGGAGCAAATCTGGTAGCTACAAGAGGAGGAACTCTGGTTGGAAAGTTCTGCTGCAGTTTGCAGAATACTAAGAAGCAATGGAATCTTTTTCTCTTCTGTTAAACCTTGTAGATTGAAACAATGCCTAGAAGGCAGATTTCAGCAGTGCAGTCCCTTGAGTAAGGCCATTGATTAGCAGTTGCAGACCTCCGAAGTGTTCTTGATCTGCAGAACCAATGCTATTTGCATATTATAGCTTGATTGGTAGCAATTTCATTGAGTTCGCAGTCTAAAGCGGGAATAGCCTGAGCTTGAACGGTGTGGAAGTGTCCTTGTAATGGGATTGGAAATGATGGCTTTCTACCAATTGTGGCAAACTAGATGTGTATTGGCATACATATTAGAATTTGAGCAGCTTTCTACGGAATTGAATGGGAAGACAAGGGATTCCGATTGGATTTTCCTTTTAGGGGGACTTAAGGAGGAGATTCGGAATGAGGTTTGAAGGTATAGGCCCCAATCTCTAAGAGGTTTTATGGAGATGGAGTTAGAATTACTAAAGTTTTAAGCTAGGATGCAAGAACTAAGGAAGGGCACACCAATACCAATTAGTACCATTTTGCCTCCAAAAAGCAAGGGTGTGGACTTCGTTGAGCCAACCAAGTTGGATGAGAAGTCCTCTCCACACCTAAATGCACCACTCAAGGTGATTTTTACACGAGGATGAAGAAAAGGAAGATAATGGTGAAAAAGGCTTCTTAGTCCGTGGTGAGGACATGCAATTAGAGGTCATGAAGGGGCAAGACTATGCACATTGTTCCAACAAATTCAGGTTTTGATGGTTCTCTAGTTGATGATCCTTATATCATGTGGCCTATTTATGATATAATCCATGACAGATTCCGCTTTATTATTCTTAGTGCATGTTGCATAGTTAGTACATTGACAATTCAAAGAGTCATAATGGTAATTAGGAGCTTAGGCTACAGGAGAGACATCAAGATGGATGATGAATTTGCAAGATTGAATTAGGATCCAAGAGGAGGGGCGATTTGTAATTTAACAGCTTAGATTTTTTTTCTTGTTCAATTCATTTTTATCTTATGTTTTTTTTAGAGAGCATCCATACTATTTTGGTCAAGTAGTATTATTTCTTCAAACTTGGTAACAAGGTTGTTTTTCAAGGGGAGGGGAATGATAAGAGTTTTATGACATGATGGGTACATGAGACAGAAAGCCTATAAAGGAGTTGGATTGTAAGGGAATTTGATTAATTGAACTTGGGAGATTTTCCTTCTCTATTTTGATTCATAATCATATCTTTTTTCATCATTATTCTTGTTCCAAAAAAACGTCTATTTGTTTTGTCTTTATTCAATACTTAACATTAATTTTTTTTGTTGATATTATTTACTTATTTTTTTTGAGGGAAAGTTCAATGTCCGCCAATACAAAAAGGCTTTGGATGATGTGAAATTAGAGTTTTCCTTGAAAATGTGTGTGAAATGATATTATCTACAAAGTGAGCAAAGACAAAATCGATAAGCTTTTTAGTTAGAAAGGTAGAGTTGATGATCAAAATTATGGATGATTATGCAGAAAAGTAGGATTATTATGATTGGTAAATTTCACATCAAATAAATGGGAGAGGAATAGAATTTCATTTGCAATTGGAAATGAAAGTTTTCCTACTAACTAAACATTGTCTCAGGGAAATAGAAAGAGGTTTGGTCACAACATGTTAATGAAATTTCTAGAAATTGGTTGTGAAAGAGAATTTTAGGAATGTGAAGCAAAGCATGCTAGTAACTTTCGATAAAAGAGGGAAGAAGAGAGGACCTAGGTTAAATGACATTAATGAGGGGCATAAGACTTATAAAACACTTGGGACTACAAGCCTATTTGATTTGATGTAAAAGATAGCATGAAAGAGAAGGAAATGTAATGCATGAAAAGAACAGAAATGTAAAAGAGTACGTAAGTGGAGAAAAGACAAAATAGTGTAGTGAAAGCAAAAAATAGACTATGGTAACTAAGTATAATTAAATAAAGACATAGGCCAGCATGTAACCCTCATGCACGTTGCATAGGCAGGCACGAGACGGAATGATCGCTCGGGCAAACGTGTGCGATCCAACTTGGCGAGGGCATGAGTGCAGCGTGTCCTTGGTAATGATCGGAGACGGATCAGCGATGTAGGACATCGTGCTGCACATGGTGAGCAGCAAAGTGATGAGGATGGATGCACTAGACACAGTGAAACCGGGTTGGTGCTGGATGCTCATGCAAGATGCACACTATAGGTGCAATGACATAGTGGCGCTTGGATAGTGCCTGATTGGACGGATTGATCCAAGTCCTAATGAGGCGGTGAACTACCATTGAGAAGGGGAGGTGGTTGGACACCTCACCCCATGAACTTAGTCTTAGAGACATGTGACACCCATCCCTTATGTATGGGACGTGGGGAGCCTAGATTAGGAGACATGGAAGTTGGTTATGTACTAAATGTATATTTAAGCCCTTATTGCTTAACCAACAGTTCTTCATGCTTTCCATTGAGAAAATCCATCCGTTTTGCTAATCCCGTAATCTTCGAACCCAAGTCGTCCGATGCATTTTATTCAACCAACTCCTCATTAGCAACAAGACCAGCAACCCGCTGCTAAAGTGCAACAATTCCCTCTTCCCACTGTTCCATGCTTGCCATTCTAGCTTTCAACGAAACAGAAACCAGTCTTTGATACCACAAATGTTATAAGTGCGGACTTGGTCTATGATCCGACTTGAAACCTATTGAACCAAACCCATTTTACTTGGAGTGATTTTGATGATGAATATATTTTAACCAACCAAGTTTTGATGATGAGTAAAAAGCATATGAGTGAATTATTTAGCTATTGACTATTATTTCCAAGTGTGCAGTAACGTATAATAAATTAGTAAAATAACTCAGTAAAGTGGACAATGCATACAAAACAATATCAGAGAACAAGATCCACAAGTTTATAAGGAAGAAAACGTAAATGCTCAAAGATCATGTCAGGCATCGTAGACAAACTTCAAAAGAGAAAGAATGACACTGAAACTTTGAAGAATGATGTTTGAAACATCATAAAATGTCTCAAATCACTGCCAAAGAAAATCAGACAGATGCCCAAGCATGGACAGAAACAAGGCTTCCAAAGGAGAAAAGGAACTAAATTCTTGACTTAAGCAAGTTCAGACGCAGAAGAAGCAAGTTCGGACATTCTGTGACCAAATTTGGACACTGCAGAACTAATCCGAACTCCGAACACAATAGAACCAAGTTCGGCCACTACAAAAGCAATTCGGACACAGAAGCAAACTCGGACACTGCAGAAGCTAATTCGGACTCAGAATCAAGTTACGGACACTGCAGAAGCTAATTCGGACTCAGAATCAAGTTACGGACACTGTCATTGCTAGAGTCGATCGGTCCAAAATTTAACTCCGGACTTTGCTAACTCATCGCCGGACTAAGTTAGAGTTCAGTCGTGTAGTCAAGAGCAATTTGCGCCACTTTTAAGTCTGAAATTTAATTCCAAACTCAGCAATTTACATTCAGACTTAGCAGTTCATTTCCTAACATAGCTGAAAGAAGTCTGTTGCAAGCTGAACCATTCAAGTTAGTCTAAAATCTTAACTCCAGACGCAGGAACTCATATTCGGAAACAGTTGAATGAAAATAGACACAAGCTGAACGGGTTCAAGTAAGTCCAAAATCTTAACCTTGGACATAACTGTTCATTCCAGACATTGCAAAAAAGCTTTTGGATTGAAGAACCCGTGAGAACGTTTCAAATGGGTAGAAAATTCTGTCAATTTACTCGCATTTAATGAACATCGTCTTCTCCAACGGAAAGATTTTGAATCTCAGTATAAAAGAAGTAAAGAGAGGTCGTTCCAAAAGAGTTATAGATTTGGAGAAATTTTCAGAAAGAGCTTACAAGAGCATTTACTCAACATTAAAGCTTTTCTTCCAACTCTATTGTCCAAAAATGCAACCTGCATTCAAAGCTCAATCTCTGCAACAACTTAAGGGAGTAATATACTCTGTATTTATTGCAAAATATTTGTTTCTGCTGCACTTTAATTCTGTACAAATCAGTCTACGTAAGAAGCATTTTTATTAGATAGCAAACAAGGGGCTTGCTGATCTTGGATAAGTTTGTTGGTTAGCTTGGAAACCAATAAGTTTGTTGGTTAGCTTTGAAAACCAACGTGTAAAAGTTTGTTGGTGAGCTTCTAAAACCAACAGGTGATTAGTGTAACCTGAGTGTAGAGAGTGAAGCTGATTCAAAGGGAGGAGTAGGTACTGTGTTGTGGGCTGAACCTCTATAAAAATACTTGTGTAATTGTGCTATGTGATTTATTCCTTATTCTTTTCTGCACATTGATTTTATATTTGGCCAAAATTTTTAAAAGCCTAATTCACCACCCCCTCTTGAGCTACCTTAGAATGGGACCATCAATACCGGCCTAAGGTGTGCCAAACCTTAGCAACTTAAATCAATCCAAAAGCAGGAAAAGTTGAACTTGGAATAAAGAAAATTCTCAAGAGAGGGAAATAGCAACACAACTTATAGGAATCACTTCCATACTTTCACCAAGGAAAATGCCTGGCTGTACAAACTCTAACACCAGCTTTTGCTTACTATAGAGTACTTCCTTGGAGATGTCTTCTTGTGAAGTGAGAAGGCTTAAAGGGCTTAAATATACATTTAGTACATAACCAACTTCCTTGTGTCCTAATTTAGGCTTGCCACATGCCTCATACATAAGGGATGGGTGCCATGTGTCCCTAAGACTAAGTCCATGGGGTGAGGTGTCCAACTACCTCCCTTTCTCAATAGTAGTGCACCACCTCGTTAGGACTTGGACCACGTTCTCCAGTCAGGCACTATCCAAGCGCCGCTATATTATTGCGCCCATAGTTTCTATCCTGAATGAGCATCCAACGCCAACCCGCTTTCACTATGTCTAGTGCATCCATCCGCGTCAATTTGCTGCTTCCCCCGTGTACCACGATGCCCCACATCATTGATCTGCCTCAAATTGTTATCAAGGACATGCTGTGCTCATGCCTTGGCCATGTTGGATCGTTTGCGTTTGCCCGAGCAATCATTCCATCATGCACCCGCCTATGTAACATAAATGGGGATGACATGCCAAAGATACTTTCTCTCTCTCTCTCTCTCTTTGTTTTTTTAAATATAGGAGTAATGATGGAAAGTATAGAGATCATGACTAGGAAAATATGGGTAATAGCAGAAAAGAAAGGAATGTAGAGAGGGTGTTAACCTTGATTGATTTGAAGTGAAAGCATCTTTTCAAGTAAAAGTGTATGTAGAAGTGTGTCAATCGTTACACCCCCTTAAACACTTTACCAATAGAAAATAAAAATTATGAAAAGAATCTTTGTACTTGTGGCATAAAGAAAAGAATCACATAGAGAGAGACTCATTCAACGTATGTGATGTAGGACGGATGCCCTAAATTAATAAAAAATGGGAAGACTTTGTAAGAAAAAGAAAAATTCTTTTAACAGGGAAAAGAAGGGAGAAAAGGGTAGAAAATAAGATGATTTAGGGGAAAGAATTAGAAAATAACTGAAGTCAAAATTTTCAGAAACTCTTAATTCAATAACTCGTAACTAAAGTCTCTACACAAAGCAACCTATTTGTAGAAGAGAAAAACAAAATCCTAACGTAACTCTTACATATAAGTAAAACCTTCAATAAATAAATAAAAATTATAATTCAAATCAACCATCAAGTTGATCCATTTGTTGATCACTTACATGAAATCACAAAAGTAAATTAAGTATCTAAAAATCTCAAATAAGAAATCCTTAAAAATAAATAGCCCCCAATCTAAGTGCAAAGTTTGACCATGTTCTGCAATATTTTCTCCATCTTGAAAAAATTTGTCCTTGAGTTCAAAGGGCAAAGTCATCTACACTCCAACTTTGTAACATACTTTCTTCAAGTTGGGTGGTAACTGAAGATGTAATCCAACGTGTTGAATTGACATCTTGTTGGTTGGATAACGAGTTTGAAGACACCACTTAATTCTTCTTATCTCTGATTCTCCTCATATGCTTCATAAACTTGGAAATCTTCATCAAGGAAGACCATATAAATATTGTCTGATGAGTTCTCAACTTCTTCCTCATGTGACACCTTTTAAAGATTCTCTCTTGTCTTGTATGTATGTTCATCTTTATGAATAAACATGTTCATCTCTTTCTTCAGTATCTCAACACTTGATATTCTAACTTACTCAAATCTTCAATAATCTCAAGTTTTCCATTAGATAACTTCTCATTAGCGATCAAATCAAAATTTTATTCTTGTTCTTCAGATAAAGCCAATGAAATATCTGATGGTTGAACGAACTCCTTCATAATCATGGAGTCTTTTAGATTTTCACATGCATGCCCTTCTTTTTAGGGATCTTCGATAATATTTATTTCTTGATTTATTTCATCCATAGAGTTTATGTAACTTTCGTTATTGACATCAACTACGAATTCAACCTTAATTGCAATACTAGGCATAAAATTTTCCTTTGGAGCATAAACTTTACTAGATTGGAGATTTTTCCCATGCCATGAAATAATCTCTTCTTTCGCTTGATTAAATTCTTTGCGTATTGAAGCTAAAAGGATTCATGTATGAGTTTTTATTATATTTTGAAGTTCAATTTTTAAAATTTCTATTTGATTTTCTCGTTTGGCATTTGTTACCATGCTTTTCTTGTAATCTGATTATTTTTTTAAAAAAATTCGAGCTTTTTAAATGTTTTTTTTTTTTTGAGATTTTAGAGAAATGTGAGGCTTTCTGTAATTTTCAGAAATTAGTTTTGTTTTGTAATTTTAAAAAATAAAGGTTCAGAATGCAATTTCCAAAAAAAGCAATGTTGTATTCTAAATTTTTAAAACTCAGTGCTGTTTTTGTTATTTCAGAAAATTGATGGGAAGTTTTTCAACTTTTTTTGTAACTCAGGACTTGTTTGTAAATTTTAGCAATTCAGGGACACTTCTATAATTTTGGAAACTCAAAAATTTTATTTAGTGAAATTATTGGATGAGGACTGGTTTGTAATTGTTCCAAAGCCTAGGGGTTTTGTGAAAATTTAGAATGAGATTTTATTTAAAAGGAAAAAATCATGGGGGTTAACTGGGAATAGTTCCCAAAAGCCTTCTTGATGTGGGAACAATAGATGGTGGGTTTCTGCCTTGTGTAGTTTACAACAGTGAACTAAATATCAATTTTATCAATAATAAAATCATTTTCATGCCTTACTGATACAACAATAAGGTAGAAAATGATATTATATGTATTTTTCTCCATTTATCGATAATATCCACGATAAAATTGATATTATCGTGGTTTTTTCAATTTATTGTGATATTTTACTGATTATATTGTTATGCTTAAGTGATAAAATTGACTTGGTAGAAATTACCTTCCATTTGGACTCTGCATCTTTTCCTTATCCTTTCAAAGCTCTTTTTCATTTTTTGCTTCAAAACCACCATTCCCACATAGAGGAAGTAGTTTCAAAACGTCCACGTGATTTAGTGGGAAAAACCTCCATTTTTCAGGATCAAAATTTGGTTTTTTGAGTTGGACGTATAGACACTATAACAGTAAGAAAATCGATTTTTCTTCAACTTTTTGTTGTTTTTCCTTTTTGAAATCACTTATTTACAACATGTAATGCATTATTCCTCAGTTTTATGTAGATTTGAGTAGTCTATTACAACAGATTTAGGATTTTTTTATTGATTTTGGGGAACACTTGATTTGGGGAAAATCCCCAAATTGTGTGATACAACCCAAATCGGTTGAATTTGATGTTTGATAATAGCATTATGATAATATATCTAACAAAATACATTGATTTGCAATCTAGATTTTTGAATTTTTGCATTCTTGAAAATTTTAGGGATTTTGGGGAAAACCCTTAAATCAATTTTTATTTTCCAATGGGATGCTTAATCATGATAAAGAAATATAATGGACTGCCTTGTGTAAGGATTAACAATCATACAGATTTTTTATTTTTAATTTTATTAATTTTATTAAAAAATTAAAGAATGTAGAATTTGTTGTTTTATTTCATAGATATATTAGCAAACATGATGTTTATTAAGATTACTTCACATATAATTTGTTCTTATTTATTTCAATTTTTTAAATAATAAAATTAAGAAAATAATTAAAAAATGACTAAATAAAATAGAATAATTTAATAATAGTTTTTCTTCTTTTTTTTCTGAATCTATATTTATATTTATGACAATTTATTAGAAAGCTTCATTGACAATTTCTTAATTTTTTTATTTTTTCTCATTTTTTATATTTTATTGATAAAGTTCTTGATAAACACAATATTATCTTCAATAAATTTGATAATATCCTTTTTCGGGCCACTGTTAAATAGTTATTTATCAATATTAAGAACAATAGTTTACGGTGCCGTAATGTTATGACAATAGGTTGTCTTCCTCCTTCACCATGACTGTGTAAACACAATATTATCTTCAATAAATTTGAGAATATCCTTTTCCGGGCCACCATTAAATAGGTATTTATCAATATTAAGAACAATAGTTTACGGTGCTGTAATGGTATGGCAATAGGTTGGCTTCCTCCTTCACCATGACTGTGTTGATAGGTTCTGAAACATTGATCTGAACAGAAAGCAGTGGCAAATCTTTTGAGACAATGTTTGAGATACCTTTTCCTTTGTTGCATCAACAAACAGCCTCTATATGCTAAGAACAACTGATCCGAATTCTGAACTTTGCTTCTGATGTGCTCCTATAATGAGAAATGAATAATGGCATGGTGCACAATCGTTGCAGACTTGCAGTGAATACAATGCTCAGATGTTTGTTATGTGATGGCCATGTTAGGCAGGTTTTGGGTTTGAAGGCGTCTTTGTAGCTGTGAGAGAAATAGCCTTCTGGAAGATGATTTGCAGCTGGCCACAAGTTGGACAATGCACAATACTCTTTTTTTTTTTTTTATTTGCTGATTGGAAAGCTGTGGCAGTAATCCAAGTCAGCAGTAATCCAGTCAGTGTGCAAACATATGATATTAGATGGGTAATTCACTAAGTTTGCTGTGATACCAAGTTGATGCAGGACAGGATGTATTAAATATTAATAAAAAAGGAGAAGACTTTGGAAGAAAAAGAAAGATTCTCTCAATAAGGAAAAGAAGGGATGAAAGGGGAGAAAATAAGACAAATTAGGGGAATGAATCAGAAAGAAATAGAAACCAGAAATTTCAGAAACTCTTAATTCAATAGCTCATGCATAAAACTCATAATTCATAACTGAAGTCTTAAACACAAAGCAACCCTATTTATAAAAAAGAAAAGAAACACTAGGCAACTCTGATGCATTGCGTATCAATAAAACCTTAAAAAAATAAATAAAAACTATAATCCTAAGTCCTAACCATCCATCAAGTTGCTGAATGTTTTGATCATTTGATGCACACATCAAATCCCATAAATAAATTATCCAAAAATCTCAAATAAGAAATCCCTAAAAACAAATAACCCTAATCTAAGTGCAAAGTTCGACCATGTTCTGCATCAGTGCGTTTGTTTATTTTTCAGATATCTTGCGCATTTTAGAGCCATGTTGTGGTCTACTTTATTTCTGTGTAGAAAGTGTGAAATGTTGTTTGGATAATATTGAAGTTGTTTTGCTTCTTCTTCTTCTTCTTCTTTGTTTACAACTTTACAGCTAAATAATAAGGATTCAAGACTTCCAAAAAACGTGTTTAAATGAAAACGAAACAAAGAAAAGAGTCTCTGTAATCGTGTCTAAAAGAAAATGAAGATGAAGAAAAGAATCACACAACGACAGCAATTTACTGTGGATATAATTTTTCACTACTTTCGTATCTGGCACATTTTAGAACTAGTTGTAGTCTACACCTGTACCAATTGTGTGAAATGTTGTGTGGATACTATTTAAGATAGATTGCTTACCGTTTTTGTCAATACTATTGAAGCTATATTGCTTACTGTTTTTGCAACTATTTCACATTTTCGAAAAATACTTACAAGGTTACTTCTGAATATCAAATTGAGAAAGCTGTAGAAATTTATTCCTCATTTTCTATCGCCCAACGCTTATATCTCAAGCTTCTCTTGAAGCTTTTGGTTGCATTTCAAACAGTGTGCTATTTGAAAGTATTAGTTTTTAGAAAATGGTTTGGGTGATATCTTATGTTTTTCTTCTGGCCTTAATGCACTGTAGTCTGAAATTTATCTCATGGTATAGATTGAAGCTGGGGAAGTGCAGAAAGAATATATTGCCAAGGTTATTGGGGTATTTCCTCAGGAAGAGGTATCTGTCTACATTTTGTGCTGGGATTTCTGATTTGTAGATCTTGTTGGTTTGCTTAATATCTAATCCTCAAAAGCATGTGAGACTGCTGAGCTATTTTCAAGTTTGAACACTGTTGTATTGTGTCACAGGATACCACATCACTATCTTGCTGTTAAATCAAATCTCTATAATTAATTTCTTGGTATATTTCTTATGTATTTCATTGCTGATTTATTTTTATCACTTTCTTTACTGTTCATTTTATCGTGAAGGATTACTCATAGACAACTAGTGGAAATGAACATGCATTACTAAATACATCATTAGCCATGAAAGATCAAATGTTATTTGACTGTGACTGATTTTGAAATAAATTAAAGCATGTTTGGATACATATTTTGAAATAAATTAAAGCATGTTTGGATACATCATGTAAAATTGAAAATGGCGTAAAAGCCTTACCTTTCTATCTATATGACATTTATGTACTCCCAATAATCACATTTGTTTTTTCATCACCACCTATATTTTCAATTATCACCAACCTTTCCATTCAAAAAATTTATTTTGTCTTTATTCATTTTATTATTGACATCACCCATATTGGTTTAACATTACTTTGTATTTCTTATAACCTTTCCTTTTATATTCTCTGTCTTTTTCCACCATCAAAACACATCCTTAGACTTTGCTTTTTCTTTATGGAGGTAAGTGTAACTATTAGGGCTTTCAATTGGGAGAATATAAATAAACAAATGTTTGGTGTCTATCAGCCAAGCTACTTAGCTCCAGACTTAATTTGACTAAAAATATTTTTAAAACAGGAATGCATCATCACTATCATCGTTAGTTGTTCTCCAACTAAGTTAGATCAATGGCATAGGCTTGTTATGATGTCAGAACGTGTCCACATTTTATTATTTGTACTTACATCTTTTCCTTCAATGAAAGTTGGATTTTTCATAAAAGAAAGAATTTTGGATGCAAGTGGCACGGAGCTTTAGATATGTCAACCACTCAAGCTATCCTTTTTTAGCACATGTAAAACATGTGGTTTCTTATGACGGCACGTGTTCATTGGTTTTTAGCATTCTTATGATGTTGACCCAATATCATGTTGATCTTTGAGTTCTAAGTGCTTACCCTGCTCATGCTTGGCCATGAGATTGGTCTTCCCCTGCCTGCGAAGGAGAGGATTGGTGCAGCTTAGACTCAGGTATGTTTGAAGGAGAGGATTGGTGCAGCTTAGACTCAGGTATGTTCTTAAAAGAGAGATGGAAAAACTTGCTAACATATTTTTTAACATTCTTTACACTATCCCTTTTCTTTTTAAACATTTGAGTCAACTTCTTTTGAGTTCCACCCACCTCCCCATACTATTTGGGTTGACCTCCCCATGGAGAACTAGGATGACTTAAAAAACTGTTGAGTACCTCCCTTAATATCTCCTTTCTCATCCCCACCAACTTTGACACTACTACAACAGTCACTGCCAATGTTCCTTATAGATCCATGGAATGTAGGCCTACTCCTCTTCAACCTAATTGTTTAAGTTGTCGCCCACTGTTCTGCATGCTTCCGTAACCCTCCTCAACTCATTATCATAGTCCTCATCGGTATCATACATATCCTCTAATGTACCTAACTCTGCTGCAAAACATTTGTTTGGCTGATTACGTGCTTCTCTGGAGCTTGTTGATTCTTTAAGAGTTGCTCTCATCATTTGTCTTACCTCTTTAGGCACCTTGAGACAATTTTTCATGTTTGATGAAGTCCATCCTAGGTGCTCTTTTAGCTTTTTTATCCCCTCAGATTTCATTCTGTTTGTAGTAACTACACATCGCCCCATATGGATTCCCTGGTAGAAGTTATGCTTCGCACTCTTTACCATCGACGTATTGAAAACCAAATACGTTAACATTTTAATTGACACCAAGTTTTAAAGTTATTTAGCTCTCTTGAATTCAATCGTCAAGTCAATGGAGCTAGATAAATGTATAAAAACTCTGTAGATGCGATAAAGACTAACACTTTAATTATAAGAACAATTAAAATATTAATCAATTAATTATTATTATTATTAATTACTTATTAAAATTCTGTTAAAATTAAATATAAACTCATGTTACTTTTAAGTCCTTACTGCAATGCTAAGAAAACCCTAGTATTCTTAAAATCTTCACCTAAACAATTTTTTTCTATGAAAATTAACTTTTTAAAACAATTCTAAATTAAAACATAATCAGAAAAATTATCTTTACCATCTGTTGGAGGTAGATGAACATTAAAAAATACTTATAATGTTAATTTTATGTATTGTTTACAATTAATTTGGGGAAAATTGCATTTAGGGATTTTCCCCAAATCACCCCTAATTTTTTTATAACCCTAAATAATCAGAAATTAACCATATAAAAATATGTTTTATAGTAGATTTATACGGATAAATCATTATGAATAGTGTATTTTAACAAATCTATGATAAATAGAATAATTTAGGAAAAATCCCCAAATTAAATAATCTTCCTTAAATCTAGAAGAACCCCCAAAAAAAAGTTTCAATTTGGCAAAAAACTAGATAAACAACTAAAGATACAAATAGGCGTTGTTTAGAAAAAATTTCGAATGTAAACAATACCATTTAAATGGATTAAAGTCCATTTTCATACCTGTTCTCCGTCCACACGTGAGACGAATAATGGAAATTTTGCTCTAAAAATTTATGATTTTTTTCTTGCAAATCAATATAGGATGTTTCAAAAATGCTAGATCTAATCATCTAGCTTGGTTTCAAGCACAAAGAAATGGGATGGACAAGTTTTCAGTGATGAAAAAGGCTTCTCACATCCGAAGGTGTATTAAGGCTGTTTGAATCGATTTTATCATGAATTTTTCATGATAAAATTGATTTTTTTGATGATAAAATTGATCAAGTGGGAAACGAGGACAAAATCATTTTCCTCTTTATCATTGACGATGGAAAACGATACTATTAGTGCTAAGGTCGCTGATGATATTGACAAGGAGAACACTGATAGAGTATCTTGTTCTACATCATTTCACATAAAATCCCTTAGGCTTTTTAATAATTGCAAGCTGGTTATCATGGGATCTTTTACGAATAGGCCTTCTGAAGTTCTGGAATTTATGGAAAACTGAACTCTTGGAAATTTTACAGAAAGGCCTCTAAGTTGTTGAAAATGGAAAAAACAATCTCATTTTATGAAATTTCAAAAGTCCTCTCAGATTTTGAAAAATTATAGATTTCTATTTTAGTTATCAATATTAATTTTTGGAGCTTCCAATCAAGTATAATTTTTCCTAAATTTCAGATTTACTATAGATTATCATATTAACTTGTAGTTTAATTATTTAATTGCGACTTCTATTTTATATTTACTTTTCATCTTATATCCTTTCTGCCCTGCTATTTTTATCCTTTGAACCTAAATATCCTGGTAACCAATGCCAAGCTTTCTTCTAGGGTAGAAGCATTGTCCAAAAACTAGGAAGAAAAAAGAATCCTTATGAACACAAACTTTTCAAGCCGAATTGCAAGCCCAAATATGCGCTCAAATACAAACCTAAATGCAAGCACAAATGCAATCCTTTCTAACACATACGAACTCCAATACCAACCTTAGTGATTGAAGTGATCAAACAATTGAATCTAACAGCTGTAATTGTTGTTGAAGATCAAAGGGATGATCCTCAAAGGTCTAACATATTCCAATGGTGCAAACAAGTAGTACTGTAAGTCATGGGTATAATGTTGCTAAATTTCCAATCTTAAGAGAGTACATAACACATCAAGAGTATGGTTTTTGGGACTTACATGGACATAGACCATAATATGATAGGAATGTACAGTGACATCTTCTTCATTAGCTGCAATGATATGTTTTATATGACCATCAAAAATGTTTTTGAGGATTTTGAGGTTATGAAAAGGGTCAGAGTTGGTATCTATAGCTATGATGGACAGCTAGATCCTACGGCATATTTGGATAGCATAGAAAATATGGAGGATTTTTTTTTTTTTTTGAATGGTATAAGATGTTTGACCTCTGAAATATTCAATTTCCTGATCAGATTAGCTAGACTTCATTGGAAAAGATTCAGCCAAACATTGATTATTTAAGAGAGTTGCCCATTACTACTTGGGTTGAAATGGAAAATATTTTAAGAGAAAGGTACATACCTTAATATCATAGAATACAAATAATGGATCGATGGATAAGTTTGAAGCAAGGACCATCACACGTGATTGACGACCTTCATAACTTTCAAGAATCTTTATGCAGTGTTGCATCTAACAAGAATAGTGGGCGACTTTTGCCAAATTCATCAATGGACTCACGTGAATTCAAAAAGGAGCTTATCTTATATTCACCCCATTACATGGAATAAGTTTATCAGAAAGCCTTAATGCTTGAAAATTTCCAACGATTAAACTAGTTTCTAGGCTTGCATACTCTTAGAGATCCATTGAGTCTACATTAGTGTTCGCAATTTCGTTGAAAGAGAAAATTTTACTAAGCTGAAAAGGAGAAATTTGGCTAATTTCAGAGAAATTATAGAAAATTTTGCTGAACTATTTCGCTAAAATTTAAAAAATTTTAAAAAATGCAGAAAAATTAGAAAATTTTCCAAAAAACTTATAATAAATCATGATAAATCTGAATTCATATATAGAACAAAAAATATCACTTTAAATGTCAAGATATACAACATAAAGGAAACATACCAATGATACAAAAACAGACAAAGCAGTTAAACGTATGCATATAGTATGAAACATGTTATCACCATACCTCACCACCAAAAAAAAACTCATGCAGGTTCACAAATTTCATCATCGTCATGGTTATTCTCCATTGCTTCTAGCCAATGACTATAGAAACCACCCAGATATAAGTCGTACTATGCAGGGAGAGAAGATAAAGATGCTTCAGTTCCACTATTCGGATTGTATAGTATCTGGCAATAAGACTGTTGAGAATAATATTTAAAATCTCCGACATAAGATTGTTGAGATTCTTGAGAATAATTCCCAACATGATAGCCGTAAGGTGTATATCCACAACTAGACCCCTGCTCACTACTATCCATACCAATAGAGGTGACAGCCATACTATCCACCAAGTCATCTTCCTCTGTAAAAGTCACTCCTTTTTTTACTGCCATACTTCCTCACATAGGATCTTAGAGGCGGTCGTGCACCATGATCTTCATGTTGTGTAGTATGTTGGAAGTCAGCTTCTGCTGTGAATGGACTAAGAGGCCTTTGGCTACTTAAAGTGCCACCCATACCACCACCACCACTACCATCATCCTCTTCCTTATCATCATCATCACTACCACCACCACTTTGTGTTCTTGAAGAAGACTTTGTGGTTGATTGAGTAGTGCTTTCAGATCTTATCAGCGGATTAAAGTCATCTATTGGGAGTTCTCTCCACCTCCAATATTCTTTGTACATTTACCCCTTGTTCACGAGCTATATTAGCAATAACAGATTCTTACCCTCCATCTACAGTATCTAAATCATTAGACTTTAGCCACTCATATAAAGGGTCCTCTCTGTCATCATCTTTCTCCAAGTGAGCATAATGTCCTATCATCATTAAGTCCAATGGATCTTCAGGAGAGCTTTCTTCAGATCGAAGCAATCGTTCCTGAAGCCGCATATGATAAGGATAGAATACCAAATCGTGGAGCTTCTTATGTCCCAACTTGTTTCTTCTGCGTTTATGAATCAAAGAAAATGTACTCCAATTACGCTCACATGGAGATGAAGATACCGTCTAACTTAGTAATCTACATGCCAATAGTCTCAGATTTGGTGTTTCTGTCCCATAACAATTCTATCACTCACCTATGAAAGAAATTTTAGATTTATGAATAATTTCAAATAAAAAGTAGACAACATATTATTAAATCACTATTCTTTACTTACATGGCATTGCTTTGCTTCTTGATTGGATTCCTACATTCATTCCAAATAACCCCTTGACATCTTGAAAGTACATCAACTATAACATTGAAAAGACTATTATCAACATGCAATTCTTAATCAACAAACTATCCTTGAAATGACATAGGTATATTAAGTTGTATATAATTACCTCATTTACAAGATCCCAAACATTGAAATCGTTGGGAAAAAGCTTTTCAAACACTTGAAAAACCGAGGTGCCAAGCTGGGCATCCTAACCTAGATGCCGCTCATAATGATACTTGGGATTTAAGTAACAAGCTGCAAAAATTAGATTTAAGTTAGTTCATGTAAATAGAAAATTTCTATACTTATTCAATGAAACTGGATTTATTAAATCACGTACTGACCAGCAACATGTAGGGGATGACTTAGCATGCCTTCCCAACGAGCTTCTATAATCTGCAACACCCAATCTACACACTTAGAATTATTCACTTTGATTGCTTGCTTCATAAAATGAACAGACTCATACATGGAACCTATGGATGGATATGTCTCATTGTCCACTATCCTCAAAACTCAGTAGATAG